>BJBW01004711.1:363662-612372 GCA_004320125.1 Scolopax mira | reverse complement strand
CTGAAAGGGTTGTCAGACATTGGAATGGGCTGCCCAGGGAGGTGGTTGAGGCACCATCCCTGGAGGTGTTCAAAAGACAGATTGATGTAGTGCTGGGAGGTATGGTTTAGTGATGGTGATCCTCATTTTTTGTTGTGTGGGTGTCTATTTTTGTCAGTTAGGTTGACGGTTGGACAAGATGATCTTTACAGTCCCTTCCAACCTAGAAGATTTTGTGATTCTGTGATTTTAATGGTCACATAAAACTGTTACCGTTTACATGGCTAAACATTATCAGTGAATGTTTGTATCATTTTATAGTATTTATTTGAAGTCATTTTGATCTGGAAGACTTCTGATGGAACGTAAGCATAATTATAACTTCAATATTCTGATAAAAACAGTTATTATAACACATTGTTATCAAACATGTATAGATTATTCTTTATTTTTATACTGTTGACTTTAGAAGAAGTATATATTAATAAACTTCTAAACTATTCAACAGTTTAAACTTCCTATGTGAAATTTCAATTGCTATGCAATCTGAGGAGAGAGCCAGCTGCCACTCCTAACCATAAATGCTGTATATAGAACTTGGGTCAAGTTCTTTGTCTGACATCTCTATTATAACCAATAAAGTATTATTTATATATATATTTATATATAGCAGGACTGCCAATGAAAGGCTACTATGACAACTCACAGAAGGAATATTTAGAATATTATTTTAAAATGAAATAGTTTTTGTTGTTGTTGTTGTTACTCAACAGAGTTCTTTCTGTCTGTTCTCTCAATAGCAAATTTTTTTCCAATCTGTCTTGTATAAAAAGGGATAGTGTAATGGAAGATGATAAATTGGGAAGGCCCACCATAAAGGTTACCAGAATCAAATAAATTAGAATATGAACACTGGATCAGATTAGAATTTATGGACAAAATGACTGCATAGAAAGAAGTGAATTCTTATTTTCTTTGTGATTCTGAGGCAGAAAGGTGGAAAGTTTACTATAATATAATGTTGAAATACTGAGAGGCAGTACCAGAAGCTTAGGACACTTTTCAGAGGAAAACGAAGAGTCATAAAGGACAGCTGTCATTTTATTGCCAGCAGGTACCAAAGTGCCTACAATGTATTAAAAAATAGAAACCCAGGAATCTTCTAGGCCTATGGAAAATCATTAAAAACATTCATATTGATATGAAGGGAGATAGAATGTGAAAGCATGGGTGAAAATGCCAGGAGGAGAAGGACTATATAAATCCGGTGTGTTGCTGACTCCGATGGTAGCAGCTCATTAAGATCCCAGCACACATTTACCTGAAATTTTCCAGGACAAGCAGATCTGAAACAGAGACAGTGACTACATCCTGATGACCAGCAGAAGTGGGACAGGATACAGAGGTTAATCACTGCCAGCTCCCGAAGGGCAGGATGAAACACATCCAAAATAAGCACACTCCTAAGAAAAACCCAGAAAGTGTGGAAAGCAACTTGAAAACTAATGCCCCTTGTTCTCCATGTCATTGTAAGCAATCCTGGACAGACTACCTGGATACAGATATTTTAGGGACTGAATGCTTGGCAGACTGCTTACACACATCTTGGTGCTTGTGGATAAGAAATTGTAAGTCTGAGAGACTGAAATCAGTTACGATTCGACATATATTAGTCTCTCCTTCCTCAGAGAGATTTCATTGAGCTACATTGTTGCTACAGTGTTGCAACATCATTTCCTCCAGGGTAATTTGGCAGTCATTATGTTTGAAGGAGTCTTTAAAAGATATGTATATTGCAATAAGCAATTCGACATTCCTTTATATAATTATAATGTGTGAGATGAAATGCCCTATTTGTCAAAATAAAATGTCATCTCTAGCACTGAAATACAAAAGAAAACCTGTATTTCTAGGACTGGGTTCATCCCATCCTGACACAGTGAGTTGTAACCACCAGAGCTCTGAACAGAATCTCCCTGGTGTCTTTCAGTAACGTTGTATACAACTAAATTTATCAATCTAAATGTAGGATAGCAATTAAAAGGCGTTAGCATGGATTGGTAGAGCTGTGATGAGGAGAGGGCAGGGGAGGAGGAGCTGCTGACCTGAGGAGGACTGTACCCCAGGTGCTGCTCCAGTGCTGCCATCTCAAGGGCTGTTGACCCCCCCTGCCCCTCTCCTTCTCCTGACAGTGAGGGAGATGTGGGGACTGAGAGCCGATCACATGAAAACGCAACAGGTTACGACTGTTTACAAAATGGCGGCTCCCAACCATAAAATGGCACCCGAAACAGAAGAGTGGCCCTGTGCGCATAGTGGGAAGGTGCTCCTTGTGCTGGCATACTTGTGGGTGAGTGGGAAGGGGCAGCTGGCACTGCCAACCACCACAGGGCGCTCTGTGATCATCTAGGGTGTGACATTGTACAAAATGGTGCCCCCCAAAGGGGAAAGGGGTGGAGTAAATAAACCCTCTAACGGGAAGAGGGTCAGGTCTTCTGCGGGAGGGGGGTTATATGATGGCCAGAAGGGGTAGGGCTTCCCTAGGAAGCTGGTTGTGAGGAGACCCATCACAGAATTGTGCCTCTCACAGCATTTTATCCTTACATGGCTCATCCGAAGCTGTCCCAGTGCCATTCGGTGAGGCCGTCCTTGAGAAGTAATTGCTAGTAGCTGGTTAACAGACAGAAGAAATGTAGACTGAGTCTTCGTTTCCTTTACAGCTACAGAGTTCCATAAACCTTGCAGTAATTGACTTATCTGACTACTCTTAAGCTTCAACCTTCAGATTTGACTGAAATTGGCAAATGTACTCAAACCTTTTACTGACAAATGGGCAGAGTAGAGACAGGACAACTATCTGTGTTTTGTTTAGCACTGAGGGCAGAGAGGTTGAGATATGAAGAGGCAGAGGTGAGCAGCTTCTGAATGTCACCTAATTGTGTAGATATGCCAAATACAACCTAATGTGCAAAATAAGGCAAAGACTGTGAAAATGGACAAGAGGACATAGCTGAACTGTATTCAGTTTATTATTTCTGTTAACATTGGATAATAGGATAATTTGCAGAAGTTAGCTAGGCTATATGCCTCTCTATCTCTAGAACAGCAAAAATTGGCTCCTGGAGAGGGGTAGATGTTCAGTACTTGTTTTCTATGGATCTCTGGACAGGTTAAATGCTGCAGTAACTATATTTGTGTATAAAGCTTTCTTCTTGTGTGCTAGATTTAGGGAAGTTCAGCAGGTCACTAACATGTAGTAAGGAAAAACTACAGCAGTGAAACTTGTTCCTCCTTGGAGTCATCCTTCAACAAATTATAAAGAATGTCAGAATTTGGAAAGAAGCTTAGGATCTCCTGATTGCCATCCCTGTCCATGTTCCCCTAATTGGAATAGAGGATTTCTTTTATGTTCAGGGACAGGTTAAATCATGTATTGTGCTATGTTTTAACACAGCTTTTGGATTCACATTTTTTCATTTCATTTTGGAAGTAAATATTGTGACAGTCAGTCATTTCTGTCAGTATTGCACATTTGTAAGTGGAATGAACAGATGTATGTGTCACAGATGATTGAATGGATAACTGTCCTGGAGGTTTCTAATAAGAGTTTAGGAACAGAGTAGCAGAAAAGGCATTGAAGATGGCTGAGATGAAAGGTGCAGCCTCTCCATATCTATGAACCTTTTACCGGCTCCTTACAGTATAGTTAGGGCATGTCATATCTACCTGCTCTCCACCAGGACTGCCTTAGGTTTTTTTTTCTTGCTTTCAGGGATTTATGTTTTAACTCTCTAGTAGACTGGAGTAGATATCATGCTAGAGAATGAAAACACTGTCCTCAGCTTTAGTCCAGGCTTTTGAAAAGAGCTGTCTGCTCTAAAATGGAGTTACTGTTGTGATCTACCAGGTTGTTATGGCTAAGATGTAATCACATTTTAATGTGAAACCTGTGGTCGAGGTGGATTTTCAACATGATTTATTTTTTGTCATACCATTCAGAGGCAATAGTCTTCTCTGTCCTGTGTGTCTGATTCAAGAAGGAAACATGCATATCAGTATTTTTGGAAATAATGGGGAATAGATTAAGTCCTTCTAACCTTCTTGGCTTCTTTTTGCACCACTGGTGCAGTTGCAGTAGAAAAGACTTAGTTGTGTGCTGCTGACTTCCCAAGTTCTCTGGAGAGATGAACACCAGAGTGAAGAGAAGTTCTCAGCCACCAGCAGCAAGCTACAGGCAGCCAAATGCCTGCAGCTGCTCAGCTGCTGCTCCACCTGTCAGCCTCTGTGTGGATGCAGTAAAAGTTGTCAGTTCAGCATGAAAAGAAAATGAAAAGGCAGAGCTGGCAGTATGCTGAAATGATCGCTTTTAAACACTGATGAGCTGTGCTGGAGTCACTTTTTTGTTTCTAATGAGACACAGAGGTTCCCTGTTTGCCTTTTCTTATTCCCCTTGACTGAAAAGTGAGGCATCATTGAGATAGAAGATCCACTGATTCTTTGTAGGCGTAAGAACAGATTTCGATTCATTTTGTATGTTGCTGCACCAGTTCAATCTGTCTTTGGTTTGCCTGGATACTTAAGCGATACCAGGTTTGTCATCACAATCTGAACAAACTCCAGGAAAAAATGCATTTAAAGTAAAGGCTTAAGAATAATAGGAGGAGAGAGAAAGGAAAAAATCTCTTTTTCACGCAGATGTTAGTATATCAACAGTAACAGTCTTGTAATCTTCTGTGAAGCCATTGCCATTTGGATTTTATTATTTTCTTTACAATCCCTGATCATTGTGACATAAGGATATCTATGCTGTGGACAGCTGTGTAATGAAGAGATGTGCAACATAAGCCTATTAGGATACTTGAGGGATTGTGTCTGGCTCTCCGGATCAAATTATCTCTTATGGAGATCTGTGCTGCCAGATTTAGACTATTTTCAGTAAGTTGTCTCTTTATTCCTATTCACTAAACTTTGGAGTTCAACTTTTTTTAAAAAGCCTTAATTTCTGTGGGGGAAAGCTTAAATAGAAATCTACAGAACATATGAGAAGAACTTTACATTTTTAAGACAATCCTATAGGGTTTATTGAGATAAAATTCATGAGTTTCCTAGCTGAAGTTGACAATTATTGAGTGTAAAACAGGGCAAGCTCGAAGTTGATCCTATATGTATGCAATATGTGTAAATAAGATACTTGGGAACACAATAATGCATGTGCTGTATCACCCAGTATGTAGGCTATGTATGTACCTGTGGTATGCAGTAGTATGTATATTGTGTGGTTGTGTTAAATCTCTGGTGTACTGAGGCTTTAAGTGCACAGATGTATGACATGCTGTTGCCTTCTGCCAAGCAGATGTTAATGATGTGGTAGTACATGTGGTAACAAATGCAGAAGTCTTTGTCACTTGATCAAGAAAGAAGGGCTATGGGAATGAATGATGAAGAGAAGGAATCTAGGAGTTAATTAATCCTGTCTTAATTTGACAGGATGGCATAACTGAAATGGGAAATACTGTCTCTGCTCTGGATAGCTGTGAAATTCTGCATTACTACATTGTGGAAGACAGAACAACTGAAATTATTTAAGTGGTTCCAGGTTTGAATTCTTTCAGGGTTTCGATCCCATCTTTCCTACCAGGGAAGGGTCGCATCAAGCGAGCATTGTACTTGCATCAAATTGGCCCTTGTGACGCTTGCTGTTCTGCAAGGGCAATAATAATGTTAGTCACTGAGTATTTTTCCTCAGATAACTTATTGAAAAGAGATAAAAAACCAGAGAAATGTGTTTGTCATCCATTATGTTAACACTGTATGCTAACAAAGAGCACACTACCTTCAGACAATGTTAGAGGGCTACTGTTAGCCTGCTTAGCTTCAAAAGCCAAATCGCTTTTAAATGATAGCGTACAGAAAAATAATGAAAATAAATGATACAGTTGATAACTATTCAATGTGGAGGGAGTGTTGACAAAAAACAATCTCTCTGGATTAACAACCAGTAATCAAGCATGTGCTATTGGAGTGCCTGAAATAATTATGGACATTGATATGTGTGAAATTATTCCAAATGGCTCAACATCCTATGAATAAATATGATGTGGTTTCCAGAGGATACTGGAAATTGTGTAAGTGTTATGAACAGTTTAGTGTCACTGTGCAAAACTGTAAAAGACGTTTGGAGAAGTTACTAGTAATCATATTCCTATTTAGCCCTAGTGCTTATGGATTTACCTTTAAATCATAGATACTGGAGCAAAGACAAATATTCCCTATCTTTTTATGCATAGCTTTGTCTTTATCACCTGGAATTAAATAGAACATGTGGTGATTGAAATAAAACCAAAGGCAGATGTGTCTATGAAAAACATGTTTTCGGGGTATTTATTAGCTGCACACCTCCCATCAGAAGTATCTCCCTCCTCTCACCCCCCTAGGTCTCCACAACATATTTCAGTGCTTGTAACAAATTTCTCTGAAATTGCAGTCAGCTATTCCTGTAAAAATTGTACCAGGAAGAAAGCTCTTGGTACAGTTCAAAGTAAAATGCTATTATTGCTCAATGTCTCTTTCTAAAGAAATTATATTGGCTGGATACGTGTTCTTTTGTATCAGATGCTTTGTGTGAGTCAGAACAAAAGTCCTCTGCTCTCCAAAATTGTGGTCATTTGAAGTACCAGCATAAAATCAATTGCCAGTGCTTCACAGCTTCTCCCCGGACCCCATTAGGATAGCGATATGTTTGGAGTTCTGCTTTTTTGGAGCCGAGTTCCATTTCTCAAGGCTTCCATGTATTTTGCTATGGTTTTATACATCTCTCTTCAAGCAGTTTACTTTTTCTGACCTTTATTTTCTGGGGCTGACATTCTCTTCTTAAAATTTCAGCCAAACAACTGAACTTCTTATCATTGCCCCCAGGAACACAGTTCACCAGTTTGGGTTCAGAACTGTAGATCACTGACCTCAGCCAATGTTTCCAGTGCTGACATTATGTCTATACACAGTCATTCAGAGGCCTTGATGTTTTCCTGCTGGCCTCCACTTGTCAGTGGGCTTGACACATTCCTTGAAAATGTTTTCTGTGTAGATTTAAGTTCACAGTTCCTTTAAACAAAACATAGCGTGTGTTCTCCCTACAGCTTGTATCTCTGGACTTGCATCACAACCTGATTCTAGGAAAAGAAAGGATTACTTTACTGTGGTAACTCTGTCCTGGAGGCTTCACTTTGGGTTACCAGAGGAAAGAAATTCACTTAATAACTCCTGACCTCTTTGAACAAAGTTTTCATGAGGCTGGGCTCTTCTCTGTCTGGGGTATCTTCAAGGTGCCTTTTCAAAGCAGATCCTGATCTCAATGTATAATTGCAGCTTTACATCTCTACCTGAAAAAGTGACTTTGAAAAAAGGAAGATTTCAAGGCGTGAGTAATGACACATCTGTCCCTGAGACTAGTTGTCTAAAAGCAGCCCATTAGCATTGCTCTTAAAATTGATTTTAGAACAGGGTTGCAAAATCACAGTGGCAATTTAATTAATGTTATGGAAATAGTCAGAAAAATGGCTGTGAATCTTTTGATTGCTTCTAAAATAGAAACAGTGTGGCATCATAACTAATCTGTTGTAGCTGATATACAGACTTAGTGCAACAGCTGTACAGGTGAAAATAGTTTCAGTAACAATGGAGGGAGGGAAAATATGGATAAGCTTGCTAAGGGTAAGTAGTACTAAACTTCATTAATATAGCTGCAGCTTTTGCCTTGCTGCAGGAAACATATTTTAGAGTTTGAGTTATAAATTATGGTATAATCTACCAATTATGTCTATCTATAAGTGCATGCTATAAACTATAGTGTGTAGAGATTAGAGAACTGTTTCTGGAGCTAAAATTGGTCCATTCTCCACTTAATTTTATGAAGTATACTTTTCTGCTGATGTCCAAGAATAGGAATGATGTTTTGAAATCATGGAAAGAATCAATAAGAATTAGGTAGTTATCTACAATAATGCCAGAATTTCCCCCTGTATTACTTTGTTTATGTTTGCTTTGTAGTACAAATAGGGAAAAGAAAAAATGATCCAGATACAATTTTTACTAAATATCACTTTACAATAGTACTTGCTGAAGTCCTAAATCTCTAATAATTATTGTATAGGACTTGTGAAGAAGGAATATTTAGTTTCTACCTTAGAGAAGGAAAGATGTACCTATGAAAACTGATCAGAGTAGAAAAGGGAAACTTTATAATTAGCTCTGGTTGTGGCCGAGACATTAAGTGATTTGATTCTGTTATTAATTTACTTACCTATTCAATTCCAGCATTTATTGGCTTTGGGTAGAATTCTTTAGCTGAGATTTGTAATTTGAGAGGCAGACAATTCCTTAGGCTAAATAAGGATTGATTATTATTGGTGGTTAATTTGATTTAGCGCCAATTCAATACTGAGAGTCACTGCCCTGATGTATCTCTAGTTTAATTTAATATTTATAGAAAGTAGGGCTGCAAAGGCCTTCAGAAGGTCATCTAGTTCATCACCCTCTGCCAAGGCAGGAACTATACTCACGTCATTAGTATTAATAGTAACTTGGTTTTGATGTAATATTTTCTTTATTTCTTAGTATTGTGTTAAAACTTGTACAATTTGCATTAAATCACATTACTTGGAATAAACCACATCAACTCAACCTGCTGTATTTCAGTCAGGCAGTCTAAAACCTAAACTTGCCCTCCTCCCCTTCTGATTTTTGTATGGAATCTTGGGATCTCCTGCTAATCAGAGGAGTGTTTTTAGAGAAAAAAAAAAAAAAGATAAATAATTGCTCATAATTCTGCTTGACTTATTTTCCTGATTCTCTTTTTCTCTAGATAAGTATTCTGTCACCTGATCTTGTCAGCCTTTCAAACAGGGACATGGATGGCTGCCGCCTTAGAAAAGGCTGACAGAGTATCTTTATTCAAATTGTACCACTTTGTTCTCAAGGCCAGTTTTTTGCTGCATCCTTTTCTCTAATTTTTGGCCTATTATAAATTTTGTCTACGTGTGTGTAGTGGGGGGTGTGTTGTTTGGGCTGGTGTTATATAGTGTTCAGTAATTGTGGAGGTCTGGCGAACTGCCATGGGTTTTGGCGAGTAATTTAGAGACAGTATCTTGCAACTGTAACTTGTTACAAGCTTATATACAATAAGGTTTATACTCAATACTACAGGTATTTTAGAAGAAGGGGGTGCAGGATACAATGTCAAATAATCTCGACATTGTTACTCAGTCAAATTCCTTTGGAGACCTTTGAGCTGCACTTCATCAAGGTGAGACACGAGGTGTTTGTACGAGCTTTTCTGTGTGTGTATCTCTTAATTTTACATCAAGAATGAAATTTGTTTTAGAGTATGAGATAAAAACAGAGCAAGGATTTATGTAACACATGAAAATCACTGAACGGATTATCTTTGGCTACCAGAAAGAATTACTACCACAAAGAACTCCAGCAGACAGCACTTTTCCACAGCAATGGCTGTAGTTGTACTGCCTGTTTTGTTTCAGATAGGCTTAGTGCAACATTCTCTTTGCATCAATGATGTTCTTTGTGAGGCATTTTTCTGGGAAAACCTTGTTTACAAGTATAAATTGGGCAACAGAAGGAACTCTGCTTCCTCCTTTTTAAGGCACTGCACTGGAAAGTGCTTAGAGAGAGGAGAGAACTGCATTGCTGCTTGTCTTTTTCTCAAATGGAACTGAAGTACGAGGTGTTCAAGGATGAAATTTTTCATGTTCTGTCCTGTCTTATGCTGGGCATGTTCTCCATCCAAGATTAGGAATTCAGTGAATCTGGTATTTACAGAGAAGCAGAGTTACTTGTGGATAATTTCTTCTTTGTAATACATTTGAAGTAAAAATGTAGATAATAAAATGTTTTATTAGGTTTGTATTTAAGATTTTCTTTGTTATATTAGCGGCTAACTAATCTACTAAAGAATGTGTACATCTAAAACATAGCAACAAAAATTAAAAAGAAGGTCAGTTCTTCTAGTTTCTTTTTTAAGCATTTGTTTATAACCCCCCTCCTGTTCCGTGTTTCTTTATCACACATATGGAGATAACTAGATTTTGCTAACAGTAGAAGGACATTGCTGACACTTGTGAGTGGTGGATTTGGGTCTGGTTGGTATGCATTAAGAAACAGACTTAAGTGACTCGTGGAACTAATTGGATAGACAATTGGTTACTACAAGGAACTACATGAGTGAAGAAATGAGGGAAAACATTAGCTATATAATCATTATCTGCTTAGAGGCTAAGGAACCTACTAATAAAAGATTTTTAGGGTGTTCTCATAAACCTTTATAATTGAGGAGGGATAAAGACTTCTCATAATAGACTGGGACATATTTTGAGAAATTTAACTTATTTACTCAGAGCATTTAAGCTTAATTTTTTTTAAGACTGATTGACTTTGTTTCTTTCAGTATAGGAGTAGTACAGTTCTGCAAGAATATTTTTGATATGCTGTATTTTAAGGACCTCAGTGGTAATGAAAAATATGTGTATCTTAGAAAAATGTATGTGTTTATCACATGATTTACAAATAAGAAAACCCAAACTTTCTTAAATCTGATACTCTGTATTGTACACCCAATTACTAAGTTTTATTAGTTTTCAGTGCAATCACTTACTTGTTGTTAACTGTCTCTGCATATTCCTACTGATGATAATGTAAATTCATGAGCTGCAATCAGCTCTAGAGTAATTTTGTTCACATCATTCTCAATGAATTTTTATAAAGAAAAATCATAATTACAGCAATGAGCATTTTAATGCTCAGCCAAATTTATCTGTTGTGATAACTCGTGACAAGTTCTGTGACAGTGGTGGTGTTATGCTGAAGATGAATTTACTCCTTAATGATTAGCAGCCTGGTCAATCTGTTGTGGATATTCTTCAAGTGGAAGTATTAACAGTGTAGGTGTTTCTGTGATTAGCATGGTAGCATTTTATTTGTTCTCTGAGTAGATCAAGCTATAGGTGTAGTAGCATTACTGGGTAGGTACAACCAGTTCACCAACTGCCCTATCCCCAAAGGATAGGGGTATTATTTGGGTAGGGAAGCTGTGTGCTATGCGTGTGGCCTTTGAATGTTGAGCATCTGGAATCGAGCTGTTCTGTAGTGCTTGTAACATAGCATCTGTTAATGAACTAACTATGTGTGTGTTTATTAATAGTTATATTACTTGTGCCTTCTGTCGCTTTCAGGTGGGCAGATTGGAGGTGCTTGCCCTGGAGTTGGAGGTGGCTGGCTGCAAGAAATGGTAAGGTCTGTATATTATTTTCCTCTCAGCAAATGTAATGAGGCTGAGGATACAATAATGCTCAAGACTTCCCTGCTGTATGAGAAGTGTCTGCATGAGGTTTCTTCGATAAAGAGAGATCAGATCCAAAGCTTGGTAACTTTGGTATACCTGTTGTCTTTGTTGCACGTTATTTGGTGGTATTTCTTCCTGTTAATATCAATGATTCAGACAGGGAATATATCTTATTCTATAAAATACTTGTCACTCTCTTGTACTATTGCGGGTCAAGTCTGCTTTCCCTCATTTCACAAACACTTATGGAAGTTAATAATGAGGAATCAGCAAAATCATTAATATAAAAATACAACAGAATATGAAACATACATAGGAATACAGATATATGAAAAGTTTATGTTTTGACAGATGAAGTATTGTAGGTGATTGTAAAAGTAAGAGCTTTGTTTGCATGTTTTTTTTTAGCTACGGCCTGATTAGCCTTGTTATCTATTCCTGAATAACAGTTGACTGTAAAAGATATATCAGAAGGGCAGTTTCTGATTGTCCTGATCAAAGGTGGAAGTCTTTTTCAGAAAGGGAAGTCAAGTAAGTTCCTAGCTTGCTAGGAAGCTGCTAATTTCTGTTTCCTTTGCTTATGTTGATGCTATCTGTGTTTGGCTGGAAGCGTTTGTTCCATTTATCTTAATTTTCCCTGTTTGTCTTGTGGGAAGTGATTTTTGGAGTGGAGACTTTTCAAATAGAGGATTTCAATGAATAACTGTAGACTTAAACATTTATGATTTTTTTTTTTTCAGAAAACATTGTCATAGTTATCCACTCTTCTTTATGTCTGCTTTGAACCAGTAATTGCTGTTCTTGAATGCTTGCATTTTTTGTCTGTTCTTCCACAGGGTCTAAGACTGTAGATCTGTGATACATTATTACCATGGCTAAGGCCATGGTAATGCCTTCCAAACAGGCTTTTTACTGTTTGGAAGGTCTCGGGACTGAGGCTTGTCAGGCTTACTCTGTCTGAACTTCTCTTGAGATATTTGGAGTTGTGATTTACATAGCATAGGTCTAACAGCAATTAGGTTGCTATTATGCCTACTTTGTTTCACTTCTGCTTATGTTTGTACAACCATAGGTTTGTATAGACAACAGTAACAAGCAGTTATTCCATGTAGAGTTAGATGTTCACAGCTGTACTATAATGAGGTATTACAGAGGGACAGCAAGAGGCCTTGGGAAGTGGAGGCACAGGATGCAGCACAGAGTACAGGCATGGCTTGCCAAGAGATGGGGCTTGGGCTTGGTACTTATGAGAACCCGACAGAGAGACCCCATTTCTCCAGATTCATACACTTCCCTCAGTATGTCCCTGTCTCTGTTGTACTGCGGAACCCAAATCTGGACCCAGCCCCAAGAAGGGCTGAATGGAGAAGGATAATTTGCCATGATCGGCTGGCAACAGCCTTCCTAATGCAGCCCAGGACACTGTTTACCCTCTTGAATGAGGAACAAGCAAGGCATAAAAGCATGTTGGTAAGCATATAAAAATGATCCGGCATGGATCCTAGAGGAAGGAGTATGAAGCCATCAATGTGAACATCATACTCCTCCTGGGGAAGAACTCACATATTCACAAACTTGCAGTTTGTGCAAGAGTCTCTCCCTCTTCCCAATACTGAATTGAAACCAGTGACTTCCATAGGAACCAGAAGAGTAGGGGAAGGGTGGGAATAACACCAGGAGAAGGGATAGAAACTAGGAAAATACATTTATTTTTAATCTATTATCACTATTAAAATTCTCTTTCTGTATGGAAGTATTATTCTTATGTAATAATTAGATACAGACTAATAATAATTCTATAACTATATTGTTAAGAGTTTTACTGTACTAACAATACATTCTTGGCTTTATATGTAAGGAGCATTTCCTCTTTTCCTGTAAACAAAATTTTGAATGTAAAAAGACCACAAGAAAGATTAATTATACAGTTAGAATTTGTCCACTTGAATTAGTATTCTGGAAAGAGGTGTTCTTTTTTCTATGGAAACTAACTGAACAATTTGGGATTTGGACTGAAATCCCATAGCAGAGAGAATTAGGGTAATCCTGAAATGAGAAATATGATGTAGGGTGCTTTCCAGGGTTAGGCTGACTGCAGGACTAAAGGATGTCAACATGACTTTTTTTTAATGCAGTTATGAACAAATTGCAAAGCTGCCCTTTCTTCAAGTCAGCATTTTGCTTTGGAAATTTTTGAGCGCAGATACAAATGGAAAAGAGTTTATTTTGGAAAGCTATCTTTTCCCCTCCCCTTCCCCCCCCCTCCCCCAATAAGAGATACAAGAGATACAAGATTTCCCAAAACCCAAAGAGATGAGTGCATCTCACTATAGTTGATCGCACCAGTTTGATCCAAGACTATTATCTGTGTAGTGCAGGATTGCAGAGGTCCCACCTGAAGTTGGAGGCCTGGTGTGGTACCTGCCACACGCACACACACTGCATGGTGTCCTGAGTGATGGACCAGGTGCTAAGAAAGGTTTTGTGTAGGATGCAGTCAAGGCTTGGTGAAACTGCAGCATCCTAAGTAGACCTGTGTCCTGGTTTGAGGTAAATAGGAACCAATTTTCTATTCAGTAATTTTATGTTGCAGCAAAGCCTCTTCTAACACAAGCCACCACAACCTGTTAAAATTTCCATGTGGCCATAGCACTGTGCCAGATTCCTTTACATGCCATAGTATATTTACTGTAAGTATAGCATATTTATTACTATAGTCATCCTTCACCCTTTTGCTATATGAGGTCAAAGCAGAAGGGAAAATAGTATAGAATTTCCATATTTGCTAAAAATAAATCCTACTTCCCTTCTTGAAATGTTATGATGGAGTGTTTTGGCTTGTAGCTACTGCAAATAATATCTATGAACTAAATAGCTCTGATGCACTCCATCACTGTCCAGATGAAGATCTTTGCAGCGGGGAAAAAGATTTCATACTCTGCTGAGATTGACAGAGCACATCCCACATTCTTACTGGTGTTGCATTATTCTTTTTAAAAGACCATACCTGAAAATTCATATAAATAAAGAAAAATCAAAATTAATATCTGCACAGATGGGAAAAACATATTATGGATCATCATCCACTGTGGTTTGAGAAAATCTTGTTAATGGCCTATAAAGAGTTGGCCAGTTGTGAGTTTCTGTAGTCTTAATTGCCAAAGTATATTAAATGTGAGCGTGAGGGTGACAGAGCCCTGGAAGAGGCTGCCCAGAGTGAGTGGGGAGTCTCCTTCTCTGGAGATATTAAAAACCCCCTGGATGCATTTCTGTCCACCTGCTCTGGGTGAACCCGCTTTGGCAGGAGGGAATAAATCACGTCAGAAGTTAACATCTATGGTACTAGGTTAATAAATCCAAAGTCAGTCTTTCAGCAACAGCAAACCCCAGTTAAGTATTGCAGAAGATGATTAGTCAATCGAAGAACCCTTTTTTTTTTTTTTTTTAATCCAACTATCCCTTGGTTAGGTCCCCATACATATTGTAAATCTAAGTTTAGATCTGGCTATCTAATGCATAGGTTATTAAGAGGGCTTAAAGGGCATTTTTTCAACCCCATGGGATGTACCTACATTAATGTTTTAGTTCAGAACAGACGTTCACTTTCATAGAGAATTTCCAGACAGCCCCCACTTGGAGAGTTGTTACTCTGTGGCCCCAGAGAACACAGATTTAGTTCTTCTGGAGTGAAATTAAACTGGGCTCCAGCTGAAAGAACCCTGAGCCGCTTCTGGAGTTAACGGTAATGAACAGCTGTTCTTTGCAGATCCACTCCCATAGCTCTCCACTACTTGCTAATGTCATGGCACATCCTAACTGGGCAACATAGTAGTAAAATAGGCTAAATCCTAGTTTTTAATGCTGAAATACCATTGTATAACAAGAAGGTATGACATACTTTATTAGGTATTGTTAGATAACTTCAGTTGTTTAGGAAGAATTTAGCACTTTCACTATTAAAGTTGATATGGGGAAAATTAGGGCCTGTCACTTAATCTCATTTTATGTTATTGTTTTCTTGTCCTCCTTCTCAATTATGGCAAGTTTGATATAATAGCAGAATGACATCTAATTTGATTTTCTCAGTTTTCATAAATGGGAAACAAAGTTCCTTGCTCTTACCACCTAGTAAAACTAATTAAAATTCTTACCTGCAAGAAAATACTATTAAAGAAAAATAATTGTCTGATATTCTTTCTCTGTATTTTCAGTGATATAGATTAAGAGGGGTGTATATGACAGTGTTATGCAGCTTTTGCAGCACTCTTTTAGGTCTGTATGCATTAGTCTGATCCTCAAAGATAGTATTAAACCACCCTTAGGCAATATTAAGCAATTTAAGTGCAAAAGGCATTAGAATCATTGGCTCAGGGTAAGTAGATCCTCTTAAGCTGCCTTCAGTAATATAGCTTTTGTGATTCATCAGTTAAAGCTGAGTCTGTTTATGTATTTCATTTATGTGTGTAGGCATGACACTAAAGAAAGTAGGTTATAAAATAAAAAGTAGGTTATAAAATAATGCTCCCTGTAACTGACTTCTCTTTGGGCTATATGAAGAGGTGTTTAATGTCAGGCAATGTTTTATAAACCTCATTATGCATGTGAGGGTACTCCAAAGAGTATAAACATGGAAAAACCAAGATAATTGTTTAGGTTGGTGTGAAAATATATGAGCAGGTATAATGAAGGAGGTTAAGTAGCCTGTGACATATAATATCACTGGATACATGCTCCTAAAGATTATTTGAGATTGTAAATGCTGCAGATTTGATCTACAAAGTACTTGAAATTACTACCCCCTCTTTGACTGTTAGAGATATTAAGAGCTTTCAAGAAAGAAAAACAAAATGATTCTTGGTAAGGAGACTGCTTGGAACTGCTCATTTTCATTTTTTTTCATAAAAATTACTGAAATTTAGAAAGTGTTTTTTTTAAAAGGACATTTTTTACTATATTTATTTGTATAGACTGAAGTATTAAAGGTTAAATACTGCTTTTTGGCCATAGAATAGGTTCCACATGAAGCCATGTATGTTGGATGTTTAAAACCAGAAGAGTGAAGAGCAAATGAAACTCTAGGATGTTAAAAATATCCATTATAGGTACAAAACCACATACATACAACAGAATTATGCTGGTTTTTAAATGCAGCTTTTATAATTATTATTTTCATAGGACAGGCCTCTATATACACAGCAAGGAGTGATGCAGAATTACAAATATTAAGTAGGCGATGCTGTATTCTTCAGGTTCATTCCTTTCAGTTGCAGCAGTTGTGCTATTCTCAGGACAGCAAGATAGGGTTTTTTTGTGACAAAAATATAGTGGTAACAATGTCATCCTTAAATATCATAGTGAAAGCATGGTGCTGGTCTGGCTAAATGTATATGAATAATTAGCATATTTAATGGTGTTTTGCCCTTGAGAGGATAGTTGGTATCTACTCTACCTTCATAACTAAATATTTTATTCAGGCAATTTATAGTGCCAGAATAACTTCTTTAAAATAAGTATTAACTTGTCTGCCACATGGTAAGAAAATGGGCACTTTGGAAAAGCTTCTCAATTTTGAAGCATCACATTCCTTTTATCTAGAATATTTGCACACTCTGTTAGTAATACAGATTTTCAAAGTTGAAGCCAATAAGGAGGAACTGATTTTTTTTCACTATAGACAGCTTCAGATAATTGCTGTTGGGAATAAAAATTATAATCAGAAGTGCCTGTGTCTTTCTGTGACGTTAGTGACTTAGTCACCTACAGTGCCTCCCACGATATTTGTGGGGAGGGGTTAAAATGTATTCTGTTTTGCTTAGTGGGCTCTCTAAAACTACTGACTTCAGTGACTATTCATGTAAGTCCCCCTTTTTCCTGTGTTATGCACACAACATGCATCTGGCCATGGAATATTGTATCATTTAGGATAGGATAAAGTGCTCCAGGTGCTTGACTTTTGTACATTTACCCCTTGTTCAACTGATAAAGTGGTGAGCTTTAGGCTTTCCTATGCAGCCTAAGAGTACTTGTCCTATTTCTGCAGTGAGGAGTCAGGACTCATTCTCAACATTTGTCTCAGGTACACCTGCGTATTTTTTTGGGGAGGGGCCTAATTGTTGAAGAGTTTCTATCCATTTGTAGCCATTGGGAAACGGCTTGAGGAACTTGAGGCCTTTAAGTCTTCAGAGCCATTTGCTGCTGGGATAATTTCCACTTGTTCTCATGCTGACCTTCACCAGCTTCACAGATCAGTTTGCTAAACTCAATATCAATCCATTTTCTTGCAAAAGAGCTATAAATGATTCCTTGTTCTTTCTTTTCTGGCAGACTGTACACAGTTCCTCTTGCAACTTCCCTGTTCTATGGCTGATGTGATGGTGGCACTGGGCCCCCCTCCCCATTTTGTTATGCTGTTTTATCATTGTCTACTAGGACACACTTGTTGGAACATTGTCCCAACAATTCAGGTGGACACAAGTCTCCTCTAGGGAAACACTACTAATGAGCTGTTCTAGTCAACTGCTACTGCAGCTGTTTATTGCTTTAGGTTGGAGTTGGTGGTTAGGAACTTTGTCATCTTCAAGTTTGGGGTTTTTTTAGAAGAGAGATGTCAGCTGTCTGTGCAACTGATTAACATCTGCTATGACAACTGGGTACTGAGCGCTCTTCTCTTTTAATAGGAGGTTTCATCCTCAAAACATTTCCCCAGGATTAGTAAAAGTCATTCGCAGTTCTTGCTTTAATGCAAGCACAAATAAATTTTGTTGAGATAAAAATCTCACAGAAACAATATTCTCAGCACTTGGCAACAGTTGCAGTCACATGCTGATCTTAGATTTACTAAATATTAAGATGTGAAGGATCATAGCAATGTATCTTTACCTAAGCAATAGCCCACATGATTATATGCTTAGCCGATAGCTTTTTACCCCTGACTTCATTTTTATCTGATCAATTTTATGAGAACACTTGTCATACTTCCTTAATTTGTGCTGTCATAGAACTGTTATACTTTCCTGCCTGTTTTGCTCTGCTCTTTTACTTTGTGTAATGAGTTTCCACATTTTTATTAAGATTCTACAAAATCAGTATGGCTTTAGAGGATCATATTTAAGGTTATGTCTTACCAGTGGTATAAGATTTTATAAAAATATCCATATTCTATATTTTTTTAAAAAATTGCAATATGAAGTAGATCCCCCACTATTATTATAAGCCTTGCAAGCATCATATAAAATTTGTATAGTCATGTTTTAATCAAAACCCTTTATGGTTTCTGTTTCTTACAAAGAGAACTGATTTGGAGATATGGAAAAAATTACAAGATTGTTCCTTTTTGTAAAGTTTCACACTTCATTTCCTTGCATTTTATGCCATTCGGGCAAATGAAGAGCTGAAAACTGAAACTCTGTTAAAAAGGATTAAAAAGGTATTGCTCTGATCATAAGTAAATAAAATTACGTGGTATATGATACAGAAACTGCAACTCTCAACACAAAGTAATGAAAATCTGCCAAAAATATTAAAATATTGGCTGCTTAAACTGGTAAACTGTTAATTCATTTGCAACAGATGTAATGTGGGGCTCAGTATGAAAAGGCTCTATTCACATATGGTTTGGATATCATATTAACATAAATTATATATACTAGGGAATCTTTAAATACATTTACTCTTCTCAAGCATTCCTTTCTTCTATGATCAATTTTTTACCATATCTTCTGTTATTCACATGAGCATGTGTTACAGAAAAGGCAGAGTTTTCTCAAATTCAGAGTGATCTATTGGAAGAACAAATTTGAATGCAGTCAGTAAACTAAAAGTGTATTAAAACAGACAGTTAATGTTACAGGCAGGAAATTGTAACAGATCTGGATATATGATGAGAAAAAGACTTCACCTCTCCAAGAAAAGAAGTATGTGATTGAAAATACAATTGTGGGTAGCTGTGTACTTTTGACAGACTTTTTAAGGGTTGGCCACATTGGAAATTCAAGCTCCTTCATGCGTACATGATTGATTATTGGTTTTTTTCTGAATGATGCTATTGAGTCTTACGGACTATTTAATCCAAAACATACTTTACATTCCTTTACAACATTCTTAAATGAGCATTTCCAGACATCCAATGCACATAAAGGATCAAATTCAATCAGGATGTAGAACACCTCAAACTGTGTCCCATTTAAGTTTGCCTGTTTACATGGAGGCTGAATTCGATCAAGTCTCTAGCAAACAACTAAATAATTCAGTCCAGTGGCAGTTTTATTTCACATGACTTGTACATCTGTCTTGATTGTGAATATAGCTTTGCTTTGATGAAATGTGTCTGGAAAAACAATTTTTAATACATTCAGTAAATAATACTTTGTTTGTAATTCAACCCACATGTTTTCCCGTCTCTATAGAACCTCTTTGTTTTAGATTCTGGTGACTAAATAATTCAGTCCAGTAGAACCAGGACTATTTCACTTTGAAATGACAGCTGCTTGAGGCAGGAGAAGAGTGTCTTGTCCTCTCCTCCCAGTGTTGTGGAGGCTCTCTCTCTGATGGATGGCACTAGAAAAAACAAACAAAAGGGATAGATGGATACTTTGGGAGTCTTACAGCCCCACTTTTGAAAAATACTATAGAACTTCTTTGTATAGCCACACAGTGTAGAATTGTTTAGGCTCCATTACATCATACTGTGTTGCATTGTAAAATAAAGTGACTACAATGTGATTGGAGCAGCTGATATATTTCAAATTACTTGACAAAAGGGGAAGTGTAGTGGAAAATCAAATGGATATATATGGGTATCAGAAGTGATCAGAAGAAATTGTGAACATAATTATCTTTGATTGCTATCCCTTTTTAAAATGTAACTGCTTTGTAATAGCAGTTTAGTTTGGGTTCATGATGATGGTATAGAACTCGGTTTTAATTTCTCAGAAACCATATAGCAAATGATAGTTGGATACCATGGTGATATCAAAACATTATCTCTAATTGTGTGAATGTGAAGCTCTTTTCACTGTTTCGATTCATTTAATTGATTGCAACTGTTTCTAATCAACTGGGATAATAAAGCTGGCATCAATAGAGGTTTTTATCCCCATTTCGATGCAGGATGAATCTTTTCTACCCGTATTCTCCAGCTCCTCTGGGCCAAATGCAACTGCTCCAAACACATTACAAAGACTTGGATCTCTTCCAATCTTAATATAAGTAGCGTAGATATGATGGCATTTATTTTGATGGATAGTGTCCTCAGGGATATAGACAAGGATGAAATGTCAGTGTAGTATTTTCCAGTCTGCTAAGAATCTCTGAAACTCCCATACAAAAAATTCTGCTGGTCCGTTGGTGTGACTTAGCACAAGTATCTAGAATTAAGTAAGTAAATAAATAAAGTTATCCAATAAAACTTGCTGGAGCATAATAATAAGAATCTCTTCTTTCACACTATGGGTATTTCTATCTTTAAGGTAAAGTCTTTCTCCTCTCTGACTGGACATGTACTTGAGGCCACTGGGACAGGTTTAATGATCAAAGTGTAAAAAAAGAGTAAGGTGACCAGTCAATGAGTTGACAGCTGGGGAATGTACTTTGACAATCAGGATTACACATAGTCTGGTTTTGTTTTCTGGACTTTTTAATAATTGCTGAAGCCATGCACAGCTGCATAAATTAATGTACCAGGGAAAAGGTAACAACACACTGATGAAGAAGAGGCTACTGTATGTTTTGAAACAAGTATGCCATGAAATAATGAAGACAGCTAAGTCAAAGTGGGGATGATGAATCTGTTTCTTGGGGGCTTTTGTTCCTTTTTTAAAATTTTTTTTCCCAATTCAGTAATGCTTGTGCTGAATAAGCACCTCAAATATTGTCTGCTTGGTGACATTCCATTGAGATAGAACTTCATTGATCTTCAAATCATGATAGGAAGTGATGTTGTCAGCGGAATTTTGGGACCTTCTCACACTAAGAGGAGACTCAAGCTCTTTTGAATATTATCTGAGAGACATTTTTTTTTACCCTTCTTAGCATCTCTAACTTCAGCCCTAGAGGGAGCCCCTTTTTTGGATCCCTCTTTTGTACCTGTAGCTAATTGATATGAATGACTTGATGTGAATGGAGCACTGTGAAGAGTGAACTTGTCCATAGTAAGAGCAGTTTGTGTAACACAGATTTAATTCTATTGGTTCTCTAATATACTTTCAAGATGATACACATTTCTAGCAGATCACATACATTACATTTCATAGAATGGCTTGAACGTTGATTTGTGTAATTTATCTGTCGGCCTTAGCAACAACCCTTCATGTTTGCTGTCTACCCAACAACCACTGTTCACTGAAGTCATAGTCAATGTTTGTTTTTATTCAAAGGCATTTTTTAATTTGACTTTCTGTACCTAGAACATTTCCTCTAAGGAATGTATTAATCCTGAATATCTTTGTGATTGTTTGCTGTATGCTTTGGCCTTTTTCTCCAAGCTTGCAGGTCAGGCTGCAGATTTTTATTTTTTTTTTGTATATGGAATTTATTCCATTCCCCAGATTCTGGGACTTGGGCCTAGAAATATGAAATGTCTTATACTTGTCTAAGAAAATGTATTTGACTCAGGGAGGCATAGCATTTAGGGTGCTGTATAAGGCGTCGTTTTTTAATGAGCTAGTAGTATATTACTACTAGGTAAATTTTATGGATCTCATGTTAGATGGATTCCCTCTTGTAGTTAGAACCAGTTTGTAGTTATAGATGTAGCTATCTGAAAATACAAAAAACATTATCTCTTTTTTATATATATGTACCTATTAGTATCTTTAATTCCCCCACCCTACTTTGTTTCCACTTTCTCTCTAAATAGTCCATCTGGAGATCTCTTTTCATGTAATTCACTATACAATCTATGAAATGGTTTAAATAATTCTGCTTCCTGATTCATATGAAGTTCACCAGCACAGGGTTTTCAGCAGGATCTTGGAAAGCTCAAAACAAAGGAAATTTCTAAAAGGACTATCAGCAAGTAGCAAGAACAAAGTTTGCAAACAAAACTCAGGTGCCATTTCAGTATTTAACATTATGACTCATTGCGACAAATTTGTCAGTGCTATCAGTTTCAGTCTTATCAGTGACTTTAACTGTGATGGATGTACTTTTCCATATTATGATTTTGTCATGCTTCAGGGTGACACCTTGGCATAATTATTCCAATGCATGTTGCTGATAGAGCAAATTTTGCAAAGCAGCAAGTAGAGAGCGTTTTCCAGACTGTGTTATATGTCTCCCTGAAGCCTTCCTTTCTGGCTTCCCTACAGCTTCACTGTAGCTGTATAGCTGAAGCTAGAAACTTCAGGGCATATTTATTTATGAAAGATTGTAAATATATAAAAGGCAAAAATTCAAGTGTTAAAAGTATGTATTTAAGAAAAAAAAAAAAAAGAAAATGTCTGATGCGATATTTGGCAAGGTCAGAAAATAAATAATGTAATAGTTTCTCTGCAATATTTGTTTTCATGCCTGATTTTCAGAAAATCAATACCCTGTACCTATTAGTGCTTAATAATTAACCAATAATTAAGCAAAAAAATATTTGCAAAACATAAAACATCAGCAATAAAACCTCAGTAAATATAAGGTAGCTGAACTCACAAGTTAAATGAATTTACTTCCTGGTTTAATAACTGTCTTATGTTAAAGATGACAAATTGATGTAGATGCTTTTTTGCTTACTTTCCTATCTTACAACAGTGTTTGCAGATAAACACATTTAAGAAGTATGACTTATTTTGGACATGTCTTATGAGTGCCAGAGATTAGTCTTCTCTAACTTGTGTGGGCAAATGGAGCAACAATGTCATCAAAGAAGAGTGAAGAAAGTGTTAGAGAAAGAAAATAAAAATAGAAGATACTTATTCTGCTCCTTCATCTTTAATAAAGGAAGTTGAGTTCCAATGGAATGCAAATTTGAGGATTTCCTTGCTCTAGAAACTCATAAAATTTAGGGATGACTCCTAATTTCTTTAGGAACAGTTGACAGAAGAAGCATTAAGTGTTGTAATATTATTTATAGATCTTATTTCACCCTGAGGAAAGAAAGCTTCCTGAGGGTATCCCTAGTAAGTAACATGAGTAATATGGCTTTGCCCACTAAAAGGAGGAAAAGGGAAATCTAAAACCTAAATGTTCTTCTAGGTCAAGATATCTTCCAGGTCAAGACATTTTTACACCTACAAATATGTGCTGTGAGGAGCTAAAGATCAAGCTGTTTACATTTATATGGTAAGGAAGATCAGTCTGTCTTCCAAGTGCCTGCTTCTTCATGGTTACTTCTGACAGATGTTGCTCAACATGGTTAAAAATCCTGGGCTGAAACAGTGTGAGAAACTGTGAACATAATTATAAACTGACACTGTTCAGGAAGCCCGTTTGCTTTGTATTAAAAGGTGGCCAAAGAATGGAAGAAATACGGGGACTGAGAACTGCTGTCACTCTAAGGAGCGTTAGTAGGAAGGCAGAACTGGACTGGTTCTGCTTCTACTGTGAAATGCTGGCATACGTACGTATGCTGGATGGGAAATGAGAAGCTCTGTTTCAGCAAATAAATGACATATTCATCTGTGAAAGGCAGTGTGTGATAAACTCCTATGAGCAGCTAGTAGAACCTAAAGAAAATGACCTAATTTCACAATGAGTAGTCATCCAAGTAGTCAAAATCTAAAATGTCACTGTTCTCCAAGAGCTGTTTGTACGGCCTCCCCTAAGCTCTCTTTCTACATCCATTCAAGTCAAGAGCCAAAATCTGACTGACTTTAATGGGAGCAGAATTAGGCTCATATTGAATTTTTGGAACAATGTTAACGTTGCTGTCAGCAAGCTTATGAGTTCTGCCCTCGTGCTTTCCCCTGACATCTGCCTGTTTCGAGGTATAAATGAACTAACACACAAGGCACACTTCAGGAAGTTTTTACATCTGCCAGTATTGGCAGCCAGGAGAGACGACGTAAAACACTGGAAGCTTGACAAACCCTGCAGCTTTCAAAAGTTAGATTGCAAATGCTTTCAGTTCAGCCTCATTAAAAGAGGAATAATAGTAAAGGGAAAGCCAGAATTTAGATTTCTTTTTGATCAAAGACTGAGCAAGAATACAGAACAAGTACTTCCTCTGCAGACCTATAAACACTTTCAAGTACAGGTTTCTCTTTATTTACACAGTGAAACTCAGGGCGAAAAGAGATTACATTATCTATTTGATGCCTTGGTAAAACTGACCTTCTTTGAAAACAATAGGTTAAATGTGTGTGAAAATTTATTTTCCACTTAACAATTCTTCTGCAATTGATATATTATTATTAATTCATACTTTCTGCTCTTCTGAACCTTTAATTTTTTTATCTGCTCCTATTCTTTTGTATGCAGACGCAATAATTCTGTGTCCTGCGTTGTTTGAATAATATGTAGCAGATGTCTGTTCTGTTTTTACCATTGTACAAATCAATATCTTTTCTTGAATGGAAATGAGGAAAAAAAAAAGGTCATCCTAGACATTATACACAAACTGAGTTTGTCTAGTCTGAATTAGAAATACAAAACCCACTGAAAGTAAGAAATGGCTTCCTTTTAAAAAATATTTAACTCCCACTTCTTTATGGCTCATTAAATTACTTCAACAACTTGTTCCAGACTTTCTAAAGGTACTCCATTCTTGACCACAACCAAGAATAAGCTGGTTTTTTAAATTGGATTGAGCTTTTGTTCTATTGTTATCAATATTCACAACAGGACGTCTTTAACATACACGCTACTTTTATAAGAAGTAAGAGCTGTTTGTTTAGATATTGCTTTAAGACCTAATGATACAAAGATAGCAAGTACTTCCTGTAAAGTGACAAACTTCTTCAGCTTCTTCTGGATTTTCTGTGAGCAGGAACTGAGACCATTAGTTATCTCATAGGATGTACTGAACAGCTCTCAGGTCATAGGAAGAAGTTCTGCCAAAATCTCTATTGCTACAGACTGTACTTTGGCTGAAACATTAGTAGATACGATGTAGCATTTTCTTACCAAGATGATTTTCTATTTCCATGGAAGCAGACAGTTTGGACAGAATTCAAGTGTGGGGTTTTTTTCCTTCTTAGCAAAAGGAACTAATGAGAGCGCTGGGATTAAATTGCAGCATCTCTGGTCTGTTTGATATACAAAGCTGTGGTATGTGGCTGTTCCTGTCAAGAAGATCAAACCCAAATGAGATAGGTATGCACTAGAAAGGAACTAGAGGTGAAGACATGAAGCACTTTGCCTGGGATCTTTCAGTCGCAGGACCTCTGGGCCATAACTAGTGTTTGTCTACATCTTGCAGGTTTTTTTTCTACTTTTTTTTTTTTTATAATTCTAGTTGTATTTGACTGTTATGTCTGTAAATGTGGTGCAACGTACATATTAGATTAAATGGTGTCTTCTCCACACTTTTGTTTAGCCAGTTCTCTCCCCTCTCCATATTTCATACCAGACCTGAGTTTGTAAGATGGTAATGCACAAAGCAGTTTGGCTGCTGCTAGTCCTGTTGCTTAATTTTCAATTTCAGTTACTGTCAAGATGAGGGTAGTACAGAGCATGACCTAATGTTAGGTATAATACTCTAAGATCAATTGAAGTTACTTTAAAGGGTGAAGGTGGACATATATGCCACAGTACTCAACTATATGGTTTTATGATGCATTTTTGTTAATGTATTTCTACCTTAATCCATTTCAAAATGTGCATGTAGACTGTCCTCTGGAACAGGAATGAGAGTATTCAGAAAGAAGTTTGTGGATAGGTATCATAATGGACCATACTAGAATACTGAGAAGATGAGTGCTCAGGAAGGAAGTAGGATAATGTAAAAAAAGGTTGCAGAGCCAAATAATGATATAATAAAAAAGTAGACCTTCATTCTTGTTTTCATGGCTATTATGAGTGTTAATCCTCATATATTGTGTTTCTGATTGGCATCTCAGAAACGGCTCATAATCAAGTTTAAGTGAAAGACCTAACTGCAACAAAAATGGCAATAAGTGAAATTTTACAGCTGCAGCCACATGTATTTTACTTCAGGGAAGACAAGGGGGGGAAATGAGTTGAGGGATTTTAGGAGATGCCAATAAGGAATTGTCAGAAATCCATGGTGTACTTCAGCATTTCCTTGCCTAAAATGCTTTGGATGGCTATTATCCAAAATGATTAAGTACAGTACTATGAATCAACATAGTTCTGCAAGAAATACTGTTGCAGTTCGGCAGTGTGTTTTTTGTTCTTCAGAAATACCGTGGTACCAGCATGGGGAGGTTTGCATATTGCTGGAGCTAATGATGACAAATATCTGAGGTGGAGCCTCTTTAAATTAATGAGATTGTTAATATTCTCTCTCAGCTTTTCAAATTCCCATTTTCATCCTAGTACAAACCAACCAGGAACTATTGCTATTTATGTATATTTCAATTTCATTCTTTTAATCAAGCTTCCTCAGAGCAATGTTTTTAAAACAGATCTTTTTACGTTCTTTTTACATTCTTGTGCAAAACAGTAAGTTTCAAACTTCCATTCTGTGGCGAAGCTGTTTCTTCTCTGCTCCAAACTATAAATACATCTGTAGTTTTGAGATCTGAACATGGCATTCTTTCTGACACAGTTACAAGAGATGTAGATAACTTGCATCCACAGATTGCACTGCTGGTAGCACAAGCATGAAATCTTCCTGCTACCTGAGCGAATCAAGGAGACTAAGCAGTTAGTAGAAGATGTTGGGCCTTCAGAGTGGTCAACAGATTTGGACATGGAGCATCAGTGAGCACAGAAGATAACAGTGTAAGGGAGTAAATCTCAATTAGTTTAAAAGGTCTGACAGAAAAATGGGGAGAAAGTAACTTTGTACCACAAGATGGCTTCATGTTAAGGCAAATATCTGCCAGTTTAGGCTGCTGGCAAGGATGGCAACGGCTGCTGCAGTCAGCAACAATAGTTGTCATGTGCCATACTTACGGCCAGCTGTGCCACTACAAGCTCATGATTGCAAAGTCAAGTCACAGATCCTCCTGTCTTCTGTCTTCTACTGTAAGTGATAGTCAAAGGTGTTATTTAAGTCTGTCTCTGTTATTTATTGGCAGATGTTTCTTAAAAGGACTTTAAAGATGCTTTACCATTGAAAATTCTACTTTGAGTATTGTAATCATGTGAAGTTAGAGTCTCCTTTTCATGGAAAACTTTTGTTCATGGACCATGAAATGTAACACAACACATAATTTTAAATCCTAAATGCTAGGCTTGGATTTTACACTTTAAAATTTTGAACTTTAAATCAGATTTTAATCTTCTCCCATGGTTATGGATGTTTCAGTAAACAAAGAGCTACAGTGACGGAGGTAGAGAATTCCTCCAAGATTATCCTGTGCCTTTTTGCCAAATTTAATCAAACAATTGAATCTAACCGAAAGTAACACTTGAAAATTCATATTGCTCTGAATATTCAGTTCAACCAGTGTTTACACTGTGTATTATTTTGCAGTTATTTTTAATTTAAATGCTTAGTCTCATGCTAAATAAGTATCTCGTAAAGGTCCAAAGCTTGTTGAAAGTCCCTGTTAGGAGCCGGAAAACTCCTTGATAAGTGCTCTTAAAATTCTTAGGTCAAAAATACCTGAACCAAAATTTTCAAACTTCTAAATTAAGGAAATGCAGTGTCCTCTGAAATTACTGATGAAGTGGAAGGTAATTCTTATTCTATGTGATGCATTTATCAACACATTTTTCCCCAAAACTGAGGAGCTATGTTTATTACATACTTCTATGTGCTTTGTGTTGCTGTTGACAGTTTTACAGTTTACCATTATTAGAATATATTTTCTTACATCTTCCAAAATTAATAGTTAGATATTTTATCTTTTGTCCTTCTGTTTCCCTAGTTTTTAATTTGTAGTCACTGCTATAAAATTCCAGTCTTCATTTGCTACATGCTACTTTTTATTATTTGCAATATCTGCTTTTTATAACCCTCTAGCCAATACAATCATTAGTGTTTCTTAATTACCGATTTTTGAAATATGTAATGTAATAAGTTTATTTGCAAGTCACATTTTTCTTTTCATAAAATTAGTTTATTTAGCTCATCATTTACTGCTAGGCTTGTGAAAATGCTACTTTTTAAGCAACAAATAGATATAAATCCTTTTTCTGTCTTTTTCTACTTGGAAATGGCAAATATATTCAAAACAAGAATACTTGCTGCAAAGTAATTTTAATTCTGTGATCATAACTAAATTAATTTGGAATTTCTCTCAAATGGGTGGAAACATTCCCAAGTTAGGAGGCTGACATATATGCCATAAATTCTGATAAGGTCAATTATATCAGGAGGGTGAAACATCTCGCATGTTGCACTGAGAACAAAAATTCCTATCATATCACATTTTTTTACTTCTTATATAGGTGACTGTAAGAGTTGGTATCAATATTCTCTGAAGCCTGGTTGTGCAGTTGAATAGTGATCCATAATATTTTCAAGGATCATTTGTTTGTCAGTTGTGGGTGACTATTGTGTGTTGACACCAGTCAGCAGCTCAGCCCCACACAGGCACTCGCTCACTCCTCTCTCAATGGGACCAGGGAGAGAATTGGAAGAGAAAATTGAGAAAACTTGTGGGTTGAGGTAAAAACGAATTAATAGGTAAAGAAAAAGCAGTATGTGCAATCAAAGCAAAATAAGAAATTTATTGACTAGTTGCCATTGGTAGGCAGGTGTTCAGCCTTCTCCAGGAAGGAGAACAGGACTTCATCATGTGTAGCAGCTACTTGGGAAGACAATCAACATAACTCCGTAACTCTGAATATCCCCCTTTCTCCTTCTTCCCCCAGCTTTTATTGCTGAGCGTGATGTTGTATGATCTGGGATATCCCTTTGGTCAGCTGGGTTCAGCTGTCCCAGTTGGGTCCCCTCCCAACCTCTTGCCCACCCACAGCCTACTCACTGGTGGGGCAGAGTGAAAAGCAGAAAAGGCCTTGATGCTGTGTAAGCACCCTTTAGCATTAGCTAAGATATCCCTATGTTGTTGGCACTGTTTTGGTCACAAATCTGAAACAGAGCACAATATGAGTTGCTATGAAGAAAATTAACTGTATCTCAACCAAAAATAGTACAGAAACTTATTGGCAACTAGGAGTATTTTGGTATAGTGTTTCTTTGATTCCCAAATTGCTTTCTTTGTCCTTTTAAAATAAGTTATGTCCTGTTCTTCAAGTTCTGCATTAATTTCAAGTTCTAATTAATTTCACAATGATGCTGCAATACCTGTTCTATTAAGTTTGGGCATGTAAACAAATAATTCTGATTTATCTTATTTATTACTCAAGCCGCTAACTCAATATCTTCATAGGGTTGGTTTTGAATAACTTTTAAAACACAACTTGATTTAGTTCTAACCAAGTGTTTAGGTCTTTCTCTTTGTTAATAGTTTAACACCCTAGGAAATAAGCTATCAAGCTTTATCTGAGAAGGAAGATGACTACTAAGCATTGTACATATTATTATTGATAGAAGTAAGAGATGTAGAGGACAGCAGTATTTTTTAGCCACATACCAAAAAGAATCTTGAAAATACTTGCACATCAATATTTGCCTATTTTTCTATATTTTTTTTAACAGTTTTTAATCCTTCTCCAGGAAGATTCCCTTTACTGTATCTTAAATGGTAGATAAGGGAAAAACCCCAACTTTTTAGAGGTTACAAATAAGTTTATAATTAGTATGAATTATTCTTCAAATGTAGATCAGCTTACCTCTTGTTATATATTAATTAGTAATGCAATAAAGAGATAAAACTCGATATGTTGCAGTTTTATGTGGCAGTCTCGATGTCAAATTGACTATAACCCTTTCTGCAAAAGGTGTTCATCAAGCTATCAAACAATATTACAGCTTTTCCTTATATATAATGTAGTAAAAAATGGCAAGACAGAGAGAAACTGCAGTTATTCTATGTGGAGGCATTCAGGGCTCAAGCGACTTGAAGCACAACTGAGCTTGCTTATTCCTCTAGATCTAAAAAAGTTGATCATTCTGTCGTGCCCAATCATAGCAGGTATGATGAGTCCCTCAAGTACTGCCATAATTTATCGTAGACTTGTGCAGTACCATCATGTCATATATACTGTCCAAAGGGTTATCCAAAACTGTTCCAGGTCTGGGAAAAATTTTGCAGGCTCCCATGACTCCTGCTGCTTCTGTGGAGCCACCCAGTAGCCAAACCATCAGGTAGTTGTGGCAGCCTTACTAAAGTAGGGAAGGGAAGTGAAGGGAGAGGCAGATTTGATTACTTGAGGTAACTACCTCTGAAGTACTTACTGTTGCAGGACTCTGGGGGAACTACTCCAAGTAATACCTGAATGGCTTTATCTAGAGAAAAGGAATTTTCCAGTGACAGACACCTTCATAGCCATAAATATATATATTTTTAATATTTACCAAAGCTTACGCTTTTAAGCAGTGATCACATACTCTTGAAACAGCTTGAGAGAAAAATGAGGAAATTCAATTATTACCTCAAGGTCAGGAATTCCATGTCAGCTCATTACTTTTAGTGATAAAATTATTAGCAAGAAGAACATATAAACAAATTTTCAGTCTCTTGATGTATGTGCACTATCTTGAAATCAAAGGAACTTTGGGATATAAATTAACTGCTTATGGAGTTCTACCTACTGAGTAAATAGTTTAAATGAAAAAATATTAATGTAAGTAAAGTGGAATTAGCAATAATTGTTTATTACGTAAACAGTATATTATAAGGTTGAAAGTGATTTGTACTGTCTCATTTAGGCTTAAACTGTTGGTATTAGAAGTAATGCACGTTGTAGATAAAAGAACATAGCTTTCTGGTTCAGAATTTTAGAAAAATGAATAAAACGAAGAGAACAATTTATTTCACTTTCAAAAGTGGCAGGCAGGCAATAGCTTCTCTTTAGGCATCTGAGGATAAGCACTGTGTATCTGGCAACATTGTACCTTTGGCTTCTCATCATAAAAGATCTTATACCAGTGACCAGATGATCTGCTTTTATAAGCAGTTATTTCAAGTCAGTGATTCTTCTTGTCAGCTAAGGTTGGAACATCTCCTATTATCAGTCCATCAGCTTTAAAAGCTTTTCTTTCCTTGTCAGTTATCCTGAACCCATATTGGGTCCATTTGTGATGGACCCAAACTCCATTTGAGGACTTGAATATGATCTAAAACACAAATTAGTGCTACAGAGGTATTTTCCATGGTATTTCTGCTCCTTTTACTGTAATTTAAATACTATAAAATTATTCTTCTGTTCTAAATCTATTTTCTGATTTAAATATTTCTCTACACTCACCCCTGGCAAACCTCTCTTCCTTACTTAGAAGTATTTCTTCAAAGTGAAGTCAGTAGCAACAACTATGTAACATTTCCTCATCTTTTATTTTTATATTTTGGAAATAAATCTTGTTGCTGTTTAATAAATACTAGCATTAAAGTTGGTTAGGATTTTTTTAGCTTTTGTTGAACATAAAAAACTTAATAAAAATGTCAGGCTCTTAGCAGACTTTCATCAGCATTCTGGGGTGGTTCTGAATGAAATCTAATGCATTCTCTAGCCTCAGCCCTGAGGTCCCTGTCCTTTTGACAGTCTATATAATAAAAATTCAGCACATAGGAGGTACTGTGTGAGATCAACAATCTTGTCACAGAAAAATAGAGAAACTTCAAAGAAAGTAAGTGAATAACTTACCTAAAATACTTTATGAAAAATCATTCTGCATGATTCACTTCTGCTTTCATATGGTCCAGCATATATTTCTGAAGTATTGCAGCCACTACATAGTCCAGATATTGACCAATAACTAATTGTTACAGGAAAAATTTTTGGGTAACATTTTTTGTGTGAAAGTTCCCTACATTTACCATGGTCTTAGATTTTCATGCTTTAAAATTCAAGATGTAGGTATTTATCTTAGCAAGAAAATTTCAAGCAGAGAAGGTTGTAAAAAATTTTCTATCCTGTGAAAACTTTTGAAGCCTAAAAGTCCTATTCCACACCAGCATGAGGTCAAGGTATTTTGGGAAAGACAAATCAGGTTATTCAAGGTATTCACTTGTAACAGAGAATCTCATTTTCTTCTGTTTCTGACCGAGATCTAGAGAGACTGAATTTGCTAAGTGAACCTATCCACAAAACTATTGATGTGGGGCAAAGTCCCTTTCTTTTCTTGTGTTCTATCAAAAAATTAATCATGGACCAGGTTATCCAATTATATTTTTTTTTCTGGATGAAATTCTTATTGAAAATATTTCAACATAAAGTTTTATTTACATAAACTGACTCAAGTAAAATCATTCTGTTGATGATTCTAAGTCAGCACCAACTCAGATGTTATTATAGCTGCAAATTATTCTTTATGAATTATTTTGCTTCCCCTTATCTGTTTGACTTGGTATTCTTCAGAGTTATTCCTGTTTTACAGTGAGGCAAAAACTGTTGCCACAGCATCTAGTTGCAGTGTTTCCACAGCTAATAGAAGAGTTGAGAAAACAAAATTCCAGAGACCAGAAAGACTTTAAAAGATTAATTTGGGACATAATTTCATCCAGTTGAAATTAAATTTAGCATGCTTCTTCTTTCAAAGGGAAATTGTTATTTAGAATCTAAAACAATAATAAAGGTGTTATTTTATTTATGTCAGATTTATGTGTATACACATATATCTGTTTTCTGAAGACTAACAAATAAATGTGTAGAATATATTCTATATGTATTATGCTGCAATACAAAGGGGTTGTACCTCATGTCATATATGTGTTATACAAATTAGCTTATACAAAGACATGAGTGATGCTTATGAATTAAGCCTTTATAAGTATGCATTGGGTACCTTTCATATCAAGCACATCTATTTCTGGTATAATCAAGCATATCCTATCTTTTAAGCATATCATCTTTAAAAGGTTTAAGATGGTCATTGAAAGAAGGTTCAACATTTCCAATACTCAGGCAAAGATCACTTTAAAAATAAGGCAATAATATTATCTCTGAACAAATATTTTCTTGCTGAGTCTTTATAGGCAAGATGAAAGGAATTCAGTAAATTCTTCTATAGTTTTTTGGAGACAAGATTCTCTTCAATCTTTTGATTTTATGGTGGCTGACTAGCAAAGGTATGGGTGACTCGAAGTTTTCTCTTCAATATTTTAAGCAGAATATTTTCTATATTCTTTTAAGGCATTTTAGAAAAGACTAACGTTATAATTTCTAAGCCTTAGCTCCTTGCTAATGAATTCGTTGCCCAAAGAGTTGTCTTGTGTATCCAAGAATGTTTCCATGTTCTCCAATAAAGTTTACAGCTGTTTAAAGATAAGAGATAACTGAGAAGAATAACCTTTATCCTTAAAATACTGGTCTATTTATTTTGTGTTTAAATTTGATCCTTCAGGAATGGATTTTCTTTTCTAATAGAATCATGGTAAATTATGGTAAATCAAATCACGGTAGAGTAGGAGCTGGTGCATAAAGTCAAAGCTAAAAACTGTGTATTATCTTAGCAACAAAAGAATTATTTGCAAATACACAGAAATACTTTAAAAAAAAAATACACCTTCTGAAATACTATGTATTACAATTTTTTGCAGAATTTCAGAATTCTGGTGAGATGTTTACCTAATCCAGCACACCAAACCATGTTCCAGTGCCTCAGGACAAATGATGGGCATGTTACAATCACACCTAATATGAAGTTAAATTGGAAAATGCTTGTGATCAGAAAAATTTTCTTTACCCAACATATTATCATCAATTGATTTAAAGAGTGTCTTTTTCTGTTACTCAACTGCACTATATTTGTTTTCTAGCCTGTTTCTCACAAGAATATAATGGACTAAATCTGAATTACAGCATCTATACTGGTGGCAAATGTAATATAGATGTCTGGAAGATTGTGCTTTTTGCCTCCACCTTCATAATCAATATGAACTTTTTTAGTCAGTTTAAAAATGAACAAATAATAATTTTTTACCTAAATAAGCTGGATACAGAAATTATTGATATCTAAGAAATAAGGACCTGTACAATATTATTTATGTCATTGCTCTTCTGAGTGCCTTTTAAAATGGTTTGCCTTGATTTAGAATGTATGTATTGGGTTATAAAACATGTCTGTACAAACAGAGCTGAATGCATTGGGTACTATATTATAAAACTTATTTCTATATTTTGGTTTCTGAGACAACATTTGCATTCATTATAGAAGCAAAGATTGAGCTGAATAAATTTAAAGCCCTATTAAGTCAAGTGTATGCAATATGCATCTACAGATGATAATAAGAAAAAATAGCAGTGAAGTTTTGTTTATTTTATTTTACGATATTTACATATTTAAAATTTCTTGCCTTATGGAGCATTAATAAGATTTTACATTCAACCTTCCTGAACCATTGTATTTGTTGTATTTAAAGACAGCAGGTGATGGCACCTGAAATGAATTAGGGTTTTACAGTTGTAGGATGAATTATGAGGCTACAAAGAAGAGTTTTCATGTTTCTCTCAGCTTTAGCTGAGAGTGCAAAATCTAATAATAATTATCTAATAAATAATCTAATAGTGCAAAATCCTTTGAGTTTCTCTATAACTCTGAATGCTCTGGAGTTAGGCATATTTTACAGGGAGAAAGGACATTTATTTGTGCAAAGAAATAACATCACCTAGGACTAGAGAAAAATGGTTAAACCAGGCAAAGCTTGTCTAAAAGGGTAGTAGATGAATTCCTGGCAAATATGGGAAGAAAGGTAAAAAGCATTATGCATAATAACTGCAAGAACCATGAGCATCTGTGATTATTGCCTGATACTTTATATGGCAATAGAATAATCTCTGCAGAGTTGTTCCCTGTTTCATTTGCAAAAAAAAGCTGTTGTAATAGTAACTTTGACCTTTTATGCATGCTACATATTGTTGTCAATGATGTTTTCCTCATTCTTTTTTTTCTGGGTAGCCTTTGGTCTAGTTGTCAGCAGGTTTATTTAAATTATTTAACTTTTTTTCACTTGCTTGGGAAAATTTTCAAATTCACTTTGATTTACTTCTTGTGATGCTTTCAATGTTATTTTTTCATTATTAACTTTGCATGCAAACATGCATGATGTGGATATTGGGCAATTCAGTTCACAAGGCACTGTCACATAAATAATGTATTATTTCTAGACTTCTGCACATGCTTATTAACCTGATCGACCTCAAAACCCTTTCCAATTCGTAAGAAGTTTCCATCTATAACAATTCTTTATACTTTGCTCCTGATCCAGTCGTTTTAACCAATAGTCCATTTTAACCCTTATTCTTTACCTCAGCCACTAATCTCTAGTTTGGAGCCTTGTCAAATACTTTTGAAAATCTGAGCATATTACATCCACTGAATTCCCCTTATCTCTTACAGCAGCAGTATCTTCAAAGAACTCCAACAGGCTAGATAAGCGTGACAGTTCCCTGCCAGAGTCCTTGCTAGTTATCCTTAATCAAACTGTGCTTCTCCAGGTGTTCTCCCTACTGCAAAGGCCTGTGTGAAAGAGTTTAAATTATTTTCTTCATGAACTACTATCTACAACTGGCTGTTAAGCCATTTCTGATTACTTCTAATTTAAATCTACAGTTTTCTTTGGCTTTAGCTAATGCTGTTTTCCTTCTAACTGTCATATATGCCATGTCACTAGTTTCTGCTCACATTTTAATTACGAATAAATGTTACTCTTTGCTTTGTATCTGGTCTAACCAGATCTGTTTGTGTGAGTTGTGGTTGTCACTTAAAGACAAACATGCAAAGTAGTTCTGCTGTCTGCTAAGCAGACGAATTGCTGCTTTGACAAATTGCAAATATAATCTATTATATTGTCCTAGAAATATTAGTCAAAATTTGTATTAATTTTTGCTCAGTCTCAGTATTGGGCCGCTCCTAACCATGCTAAATGATGTCACGAATGTTCTCTTTTGAAAACCATTATAATCATTTATGGGAGGGATAACTCTTCTTCTTCAACACAGATTCGTAAAAAATCAAGACCCTAGTTACCAGCTTTCGCCTCTTATTCCTGCAAAGCTAAAGACAACTCTAATAAACAAGTGTAAAAATAATCCATAAATTTCCCTATTTTCAAATAGCTATTCTGTGGACTGTTAAGTAAATTCACATGGCTCCACTGGTAGATATATATGTATGTGATAAGAAATATGACAATAACTGGGGGGAGGGCGCAATTCTCCTCTCCCTCTCCTCTCCCTCTCCTCTCCCTCTCCTCTCCCTCTCCTCTCCAATTTAAATTCTCTTGAGTCCTTCCGCAGCATAAGTCTGATTGTTTTCTTTATTTTGCTCTGACATTTTTATTCTGTACCTTCTTGAGGAATCAGCAAACCTTGTATCAAACCAGTGCTTCTGTACGACAGATCAGAAATACCTTACAGGCTCTTCTTCAGCAGTACCTGTCAAGACATCAGAAATGATTGGCTTAAGAGATCCATTCCCTCCCCAGAGCAGTCTGGGCTACAAGGGGATGTGTGTGATATATAACATGGTTTGCCTGTCGTGTTGATGGGCTGTTCCTCCATTGCTGACTGCGTTGGGGTGAGGTTGTCAATACAATCCAGATGTTTCTGTTCTCACAGGACCATGTCAGATTAGTCTTCGTTTGTAACAAACGTGCCTTTCTGCAAGGTTGTTACTCCCAGTTTGTTTCGTAATAAACTGGCATTAGATAAAGCTTACATGATTAGGTAATGGCAATGTCAAGTACTACATGCTTTCATCCATCCATCCATGCCTCCTTCCTTCTGTCTGTCCATTCTTCCTTTGGCCTGTATGGTTTCTGTAAAAGTTTTTTGGCTGAGCAGTTGCCACGGGCTTCAGCAGACCAATCACTTGAGCCATTGCAGCTGAACCAAGTATATTGTGGGCTTGTTTCTCAAACATCCCATATAACTTTTATCAAGCCAATAGTTCTGAAGCATTTGCTTTTCTGTCACTCCACAGGATGGAGTCCTCTGTGCACAAAAGCCATGTAAGATATCTGTTTGAAGTGGAAGATTTCCTTGTCCTCCTGCCACTTCCATGTTCTGAGCCACTGCGACTGAGTCTGGCTACAGCCATTTGATGGTTCTTTTTGCATCTGACATGCTTTATTGTTGCTCTTGATTGAGATAACACTAAGTGCTATCAGGAAAAGCCTGGAAATCAACAAGTGGGGTGCAATTTCTCTTGCTTAACACTGATGCCTAAATTGCTATTTGCTTTCAGCAGTGCTTAGCTGATAATTTGATAGTGGAAATATTATTTTTTTTATGATTCTCTCTCAACACACTTAGAGATAAAAAATTTGCAGGCGTAGAATAATTGCTCTGACTTTGGAAACTGGTTACTGGAAATGATTTATATTTCCAGCTCTCTGATGGACCTATAAGAAGTGATCTAGCAGAAAATTGCCCTGACAATCGAGGCTGTACTGTCTGTGACAAAGTTACAGTAGATAACTTTTCAAGCAACAAGAAATCCCTATTTTGATGAAGTTGTAAGAGTGTGGCTATCATTCATTTGAATTGAATGACAACAAAATATTTTAAATATAATAACTAAGAAAGAATATTGAGGGTTTGAAGAATAAATCTATAAAATTATCTATTCAATTTTTTTGTAATTTTCTCTCTAACTCATGTTTATGACTGGAATTTTTACCATGAGGAAAGTATCCATTTCTTGTAGCAGAGCTTTGCCACCCCTTGGACGTATTATTGATTTGCTGTTCTCGTGCCTCAATCTGGATGCGTCAGCCCTTTATCATGTGCCTTAGTTCTCTGCTCTGCTGACTTGAACCGAGAAAATCAGAACTGCTTCAGAGCTGTCTGCTTGGAGCACAGGCAGAACCTGACAAAGCTGCGTAACGTTGTCCATAGTATGTCCACAAGATTTCTCAATGTATAAGCAAGGACAGTTCATACATTTCTACTACTTTGTAGACATATTGTGTGACTGAGAAACAGGACTGAGCATTGAGGGAATCAAGCTGCAGAGTAATAGTGATGCTGTGTGAGCAAATTATGTTGTGGAGAAATACGCTTCCTAAACCGTGTTGTGCATTCTCTGCTGTTGACTGTGGTAGTTATAACTGAAATGTAGTGATTTAGGGAAGGTTTCTGAACAATTGGATGTTAAAGATGCTATATAGTATGTAGTTCTGAATATAGGCTGGCAGATTTCAGAGTCATGCACCTTCTGTAAAAGTGTATCTATCTGTATCTGAAATCCATCCAGAGTTTGTACAGAGAAATCCCTTATAATAATTATCCATTTTGTAGCTATTTTTAATTCATGTGAATTTAAGTGAAAGTTGGTCAATTAAAGTTTTTACAAACATCAGTAATTCAGGATAGTTTCTGCAAATACAAGTCATAGTCTTTATTCATACCATAAATTTATGCTTATAGTAAAATTATATTGCAAGGTTGAGGGTTATATCAGAATGTTCTCCTTAGTGTCTACCTTCATTAACTTGACACAGAGTAGGTCTCTGTGACAGAGAAGTATCTCTGTCTAATGGCTTCACTGGCCTCACAGCACCTGGACACATTGTTAGATTCCTCCTTCCAGCCAGCAAATATTGTATGCATCAGTTTTAAAGCATTTTCTTTGAAAAGAAGAACTAGGATAGGATTACCTCCTAAAAAGAGGATTCTTCAGTACATTCACTTTCATAAATAATCTGCCTTTCTTAAGTTAGCACTTAAGTAAAGGCAATGTCTGCATCATGCTGGAAATGCTTATTCCATGACACCTATAAAACAGTAAATGTCTACATGACTTAAAAAGAATTACCCTTACAGTATTGTCTCAAAAAAATTAACTTTCTAATTTGATCAATACAGCTGAATATAATTATGTAATTATGTTACCTTCTTCTCATCATACACACACACTTTATTTGTGAATTTTTTTACAATATTGTCCTTTTTGTTATCCTGCCTGTAGCACCACTCTGTACCATTACTGTCTTTGAACTGGATCACGAATTAAAATTCCTCCTCCAATGCTCAGCTGCATTTTATTTTCAGTATTTTAGCTTGGATCAATTTGCTGATCCAGTTTGCTCTGTGGCCCTACAGATATAACTATCTGTCCCTACAGATAGTTATATTTACAAAAGGAAGTGAGCAGCACAGGTGTGAAAACAAGCATAAGGCAGAGAGAGGAGAGTAAGTGCTTAAACTTGTACTGCTGCAGAGAGAAACGTCTGCGGACACAGAGCCTCAGTTAAACATTGATGAGGAGATGTGTGGATATACTGTGCCCGTCTCTAGGATCAGTGCAATTTTTCTTTCTTTCATAAAGCACTTGTCATCAATCTTCTGCAAGCAGAAAGGGAAAACAGAAGCTGTCATCTACACCATGGTATTTGCCTTCCACCCTGCAGGCAGTAAATATCAGCTCAGTTCTCTTAAACACCAGGCCTTTCTACTTTGCTTTTAGATAGCCAGAAGATTTGCTTTCTCTGTCATGCAGCCCAGCGTACAGATGCGTTTCTTAGATTTCTTTTTTTCCCTTCCGTCATTTTAAGGAACCAAAAAACAATTAAGAGATTTTCTCTCAAAGAATGTCTCTCTCTCTTCCCAGCTGTTTGTAATACCTGCTAGGCATAGAAAGACAACTGTAGCTGGATAGTGGTCAAGAAAACTACATTCAGGACATAAAGATCTGATTTAACATGATATACAAAACAAAACACAATAGATCTAAAGAAGAAAATGTCAGTGAAACATATGGTTTGACTCTGCAGTCTTTCAGAGAATAAAAGCTTTGCCTCAAGAATTTCAGGCTCAGGCTTTCAATCTTCATTGCCTAAGATGAGTGCATGATATTAAGCATTGTGTTCTTCAGCATCTAGATGTAATGAGATGCATTAAGGAGAGTGTCATTCTTGATATTCTGCCATAGCTCTAAATTGCTCATTCTCTATCAGTTTGCATTACAAATGTGTTTCTTTGCCTAAAGTAACATTAAAAAAATATATATTCCTTTTCGTTAGAAAACTCTCCATTAGTATGTGTGGTTTACAGGCTTGTGCTCCAAATTATGAAATGAGTATATAACAATCTTCATGCGTTATTGAGAAAATAATAAAGACACTGTCATGTTTGCCAGATAAACACAAAAAGAGAAATTTTACAAAGGGCCCTCATTTCTCTTCCGAATTCTAACATCACCAAAGGAATCAGGACCCGATAAATCATAACAACTATTTTTAGTTTCTTGTGTAACAACCTACTTTGTAGTTTTTTTTTTTAGCTTTGGTTATCTGCACTGCCTTTTGTGGAGCTGTTAAAATTGAGTCCTCCAGTACAAGCTCCATGGGGTCACAGCTTCCTTCAGGACACATCCACCTGCTCTGAGGTGAGGTCTTCTGGCTGCAGGATTATATCTACTCCACTGTGGAACTCCATTCTCTGCAGGAGAATTCAGGGAGTGCAGCCTGCATCTCCATGGTTTTCACTGTGGGCTGCAGGAGAATCTCTGCTCCTGTACCTGGAGCCACCTTCTCCCCATCCTCCTTCACTGGCTTTGATGTCTGCAGAGTTTCTCTCATGTGGTCTCACTCCTCTTTCCCAGCTGTTTTTGTTGTGCAGTGTTGTGCAGTGTTTTTTGTCCTTTCTTATATATATGTTATTACAGAGATGCTACCAATGTCACTGGTGGACTCAGCCTTGCACAGTGGTCCTTGGAGCCTGTTGAAAGTGGCTCAATCTGATATGGGGGCAGCTGCCAGCATTTTCTCAGAAAAGCAGTTCCTGCAGCTCCTCTGCTACCAAAACCTTGCCATACTAACTCAATGCATTATATCAGTATTTTGCTGAAGTTGATAAAACATATACATTTTTTGAGCTCTGAGAAGTTGAATCAGTTTCCTGAAGCAAACTTAAATAAACTCATTACTAACAAGTCTTGTCCTGAATTTTTAAACCTAGTCCCAGTCCAAATTTAACTTTAACATAAAGAAGAGCATATCTTTTGAAAAGGTGTTCTCTGTAAAGGAAGTTTTACAAAATCCTGAAGGTGATGGATGAGGTAAATGCAGAATCATTACTTACAAAACACTATTATACTAGAACTAGTTGAAACTAGAAGGACATCAATTTGAAGCAATATTTTTTTTTAAAGCCTGTTTTTTAAGCAGCAAGTGGTGAAATGCTGGATTTTGTTTCCACAGAAAATTGTAGAGACAGGCGATATCAACAGATAAAAATAGGATTAGACAAATTCAGGAGCTATAAATAGATACAGAAGGGCTAGAAATTGATGTACCTCCCAAAACCTTTAATCCAGTGGCTGGGGATCCAAGGGGAGTGTTCACTTTGAGGACCTCAGAGGGTGGTCAGGTTTATGTGCCTTTCATGAATAACATCTCCTATGCTCACTCAGCTGGGCAGAACAGACCATCTGTGTGATGTTGTTAGGGCATCTCTAATGCTCATATGTCTGTTATTGAACATTCACTCACTTTTTTGGGGTCTAATTCAGAATTAAAAACAAACACAAGAATACCTTCTATGCAATTCCCTTGTCTCCCATCCACCCACAGGTATTTCTGCCTCCTTAGGGATGTTTGAGTAGAATTTGGCTTGGAAATTTCAGGAACATTTCAAAAAGGCAACTAGCTGTCAGACTTTTTTTTTTTGGGTGCAGTAATTCAAGATATTACACCCCATTGGTTTAGTCTGCTCTTTTGTTTTATTTCTGGTTCATCTTTTAGGACATAATTTCAGTTCCAGCAATGGTGTAGAGACAAGGAGGTACACAATAAATGTCTGAACTGAATTGATCTGTGCCTGAAATTCCTGCTTTCTGTATATATCTGTGACTGTATCTTCTAAACACAGGAAACTGCGTCTTTCCACAATGACAGTTAATGTTGATGAATGGTTAGAAAATGGCTTGGATGATGCATGTGATAATGTTACTTTACAGTAATTTACAATGGCACAATAGTCCCATTAACAAGTGATTCACATGAGCTGGAAGCATTTTATTATATTTACAACACAATAGAGCTCTGCTGCTCTTCAAATAACGATGTTCATTGCAAATCATTGTGCTAGGGTTTTTTTATGTTTTAAGCTTCTCCTTTATTAACCTTCTCTTTCCATGGTGGCCCTTTCATCTTGTCTAATGCAATGAAGTTATCTGTTGCTGCCAGTGACTTCACCACAGCTCCAGCCAACCTGCTGCTGCAGTGATCCCAGTGCAAGGGTGGACAAGGACCATGCTCAGTGACTTTTTTTCAGGAATCTCTGGGGAATAGTATAATCACGGTCCTTTATCCTGTTCTGCAGTTGTAGTTAATGGTGAACTGCATCTGTGTCTGAAACTCATTATTCTGTAGAAGAAGATACAATATATAAAGCTGCTAAGAAAGAAATAATTTTTGTAGTTTCTACACAGCTTCAGTAACAAGTACCTTTTGTTTCCTTCTCTTTTCCCTTCAAATGATTGTTGGGGGCTATCACATCCTAAAAATAAGAGATTCCAGTTTGGATCTTTCAGAGATGCTTGAGGTTTGGTTTTAGGGGATGCTTGTTATTATCTTTTTTGCTCATTGATTTTTTTTTCCTGGTGTGAACTGACATGACTTCATTTCTTTATCTGAGGATAAAAAGGAAAAGGGGTAAAAAGGCAATATTAGCACTCGCAACACGATTTGGGTTATATTCTAAATGCAGCAATTTCTCAGTTGGAATTTGCTATTAATAATGATTTAGCCTTAAGAAGCTTTTAAGTTTAAGCATTCTGTAGGCTTTCTGTAGAAATAAAGACTTTTATTTCTACATAGAAATAATAGATTTTTATTTTCTGGTTAGCAGAGTAACAAAGAGAATGTGTGATCAGGTCCTTAGCTGATGTAAAATTGTTGGTAGTGGTGGGGGTTTTTGTTGCTTTAAGTAAAACTTTATAACAGATTATTAAGAGTTTTCAGGAAGAGAGGTTTTGGCCAGTGGAATTTAAGGAAATCTTACTCAGAAAATGAACTCATTTTGTCCACTTATCTAAGAGAGAAAATAAAAACTCTCGGAGCCATTATTCACCATTTTGCTTTCTTTAAGCACGTCTTATTTCTCTGCCTCCAGAGATCCAAGTGGATTTTGAACAATTGTGTCTTGATTCTGAAGTTTTTGAGATCCATTATGAGATGAAAGTTGACCTATTTTGAAAGTTGTTAGAAGTTAGAAGTTCTGTTAAGATTTGTTGGAAGAGGGGTTTGCTACAACAAAAGCTCACTGCCTGCAGCTGCTCCTCAATGCTTGCCGTGCGTATTTGCATTTAACAGCTCTTTTTGTAGCCAAACCATCCTGTAGCTCAGTGATGGGCATTTTGGAGTGGACAGGCAGTAGTTTAAGCAGAAGATAATTGGGGATAAGAGTGGTGAAGATGGAGAGCTTTGGTGAGAAGGAAAGGGAGAAGGCATAGGACAGAAGGAGAGCTTGCAGCATTCTTTCTTTCCAATACAGGCAACTCTAACTTGACAGAAACATTTTAGGGATATTCATGGCTTGCTCCTTCCTTCAAAACTAACACCATGCAGGGCTATTGGTCTCTCTGTCTCTCCTAATGATTTTTATTTTACTATCAGATATAAGTTGAATAGTAGATACATGTGATGTCTGTAAATCAGGGCTTTTCAGATGGCACGATTTCCCAGACAGTGGTTTTAAATGAAGTTCACTCAATTGTTAGCTGTGTTTTCTTACTCCTTTTGATCAAATTAATTTAGTTCTAGGGTGGTTGTTCTACACAGTCTCAAAGAACTCTTTTTTAAAGTAGCATAAATTAATGTGCATTTTTGTAGTCATTGACACTATTGAAATAAAAAGATAGCGTGTGCTATGTATTTTAGACTGTACTAGCTTGATGTAAGTTAGTATTTTTCAGGAAATGCTGTCACAAAAATACAGGTTTGCTATTTATGTAATCCCTTAGTAAAAGAAAAATCATTCTTAGAATGCTTTATGAGCACATTTGTTTCAAAATGATTACTTTAGACAATAGATCTGTGTTTTCACTTAAGTCTGCATTAGAAATGCAAAGGACATCATGGATGGACAGAAATTTTTATCTTGTTTAACTCATAACAAGGAAATACATCATATTTAAAAATATAGATAGTTTTGGAAAAGTCACTTTAGAAATCTGATGGAAAATTTCATCGTTTGTCATTATAGAGAACTACTTCTGGGTAGTGAAACATTTTTTCCCTCAAATCAGTCCAAGCTTACTACATATCAGCTTAATTATGGCCAGGCAGTGATGAGAAAACATACAATCCTTAACTGATACAGAAGATCTGGTGTAAAAAAGCAAATGGAAAAGTATTTACATTAAGGAAAAACAATTTTAGAAATTTGGCATAGTTACTTTATATTTGTGGTGATCCTGACGTCTTAATATAGTGGCAAAGCCATAGTGTGTCTTTCCTCAAAGGGCTGATGGAGATGCCCAAATTAGGAGTGAAACTGCCTGTAAATTTGAAATGTCATAAGGAAATAAATATTAACATAACATAGCAATTGCATTCATGCTCTAAAGACATATTTGCTGAAAAATTAGCTACTATCAAGCAAACTATTTTGTGAAGTAAAAATCTGCGGGTGTTCCGTACTCTATTGATCTATTTTTATCATTGCTTGGTGCAGGTAATTGTAACAGAAATTACTGAATCATTCCCAATGATAGGTGGAAATGTGGATACTCTGTATCAAGCACCGTTGGCCTGTCTTGTACAGCTTTTCTGAGGATATTGCTAGTTCTGTTGGCACAATGCTTTCCAATGTGGATGAAAAAGATCACTAAGTGGGTGTCAGTACTATGTAAAGCTGCTGTGGAGTACACAGCACTGGTATGTTTATGATAGATTTCTCGAATGATGTCAATACAATATGTGCTTATATATAAAAATATAAGCATTTTCACAACTATAGAAATTTTGGTAAGTGAGAAGTGATATCTGAATGTGTAACATTACAGACTGTGTTGAAATCTCTTGAGATGAATTTTTCTCATGAGACTGTTTGAAGCATTTTATATGGCAAAAATGCATGAATATGTGCATGAAATATGGATTTGAGTGGGAAGATATGGGAAAAATAGTGAAACCTAACAAATTGAACTGACCTTTTTCAGAGCTGGTTGTCTCAATGTTTGCTTGAAATCTTACACTACTCAGTGTCTGTGATTAATGCATTGCTTGGAGAATTTGCTTTAACTTCTACTCAGTGTTTAAAGTTTTGGGCTGCTTGTTATTGCTTGTTCCAAAACCACCCAGTTTGTCAGCTGAGTCCTGAAGCACCAAGCAGAGCAGCTCTTCTGTCTGTTACAATCAGCTTAAACGATTTACACAAGTTTGGGGTTTTATGTGGTTTTTTGTTTGGTCGTTTGTTGTTGGTGGTTTTTTTGTTTTGTTTTGGTTTGGTCTTTTGTAACTGCTTTCTTAAGGTTATTTAGCATTTGTGCCCATGCATAGAAACTCTAGTAGTAATCATTCTGTGATAAAACTATTTTTAAAGACAATTTCTGCTGAATATAAGTATCCTAAATCTTTTAGAATTGAAAATTATTAAGGTAAATTATAAACAAAGTGTGTTTCTAAAACATAAGATGTTGCTTGACTTAGTGATACTGTGATAAACACTGGCAACGTGCACAGTCAGTTGAACATTTCATCCAAATAATTTCTTTGATTATTTCAATAATATTTATATCCTTTGACAGCAGAATAGGTCAAAATTAAGATCAATATTTCAATATTTGAAATTTGAAACTAGACACTTTCAGTTTTGTTTTGTCGTAGCCTGGCCTATCCAAACCAAAACAAAAAATTAAGATTATGTAAAGTGTTGGATGAAAATCTCTTTCTTTGTACAGGTGTCACACTCTATCAGAATTTAGCATTGCAATTAAATTCTTATTATACTTGCATGTTTTTAGTCTTATATTGGTACAATTAAATACACCCTATTTTATGCACAGCTTTGAATGGATACTTATATATTTATGATAATAATGCTTCTATTGGAATTGAAACCTGTCCTTCATTGTCATTAATGAACAATCCTTAGATAATATGTCCTTTATTGAGACAGTAAATATCCTGCTGATCAGATTTGATTTCACATTGTGCTCAGTCTGCGGTCGAGCAGAATTATGGGTAAGCGTTACATGGCCTCTGTAAGTAAACTTTTAAGAATGGTCACTCAATGAATGTTCACATATACTGATAAGATTGTAAAACATAGTAGGTTATTAAATATGTGTAGCAGGACAGAAAACATGGATTAAAAACCTGATGCTTTAGCCTGATGAGAGGCCAAACTGCAAGCTGCTGATGGATTGTCAATGGTGGCAACTACTTATTTTCACCAAAGGGAGAATATGTGTTCTGTCAGAAATCATTTGTGACTTCTCTGAGCATCATGAACACCATACCTCCATTTGCACCTTTAACAAAGTATTTTTCATTTATGTTTGAAAAGTATATTTTTAAATTATTTTGCTTGCTTTGACTTTTTCACCTTCAGAAACAGGACAGTCAAAGTTGCTTGGAAAAGGCATGAAGAAAGTAAGTTGTCAGTTACTGTTTGAAGTAATTCACCATTTACCTTTCAAACGCAAAATTTAGCTTGCAGGAAACTGATTTATTTTTTGTGATTCATTTATGATCTATTAGAGTAATCTCAGAGATAATGTTTATGAGGTTGTTACATTGGCATCCTTGTAATAAACGTTTGTAGAGTAACTGAAATTTGGTAGATGACTGGTGCTTCAAAATATTAAAACTGTTTACTGCCAAATATTATACAAGCATCCTTGTAGCCTCAGCAGAATGAAGTAAAAGCAAAGTTCTTATCAAACAGATACATTAGTTTTCTTAATTCCACTCTCTTTTCGTAAGAGAATAGACAAAATGGAGTGTTTCAGGAGCAGCTCCTTTTTTCTCTTCCATTTACAAATAGCAAATTTTCAACAGCACTGAAATGTGAGCCATATAACTGTAAAGAGCTATTTCCAGGACCCAACCAGAAATGTAGCTGGTTCTACAGATACCATGATCCATGCTACACAATTTTTAGCTTAATCTCTTGATACCTAATCAATTACCTACTTGTACTTCTGCATGTAAATCATCAAATATACTTGGGTCAGAAACATTTATGGAAAACATATTATTCAACTAGAAATTATTTTGGACAAAAATACAAATAACTTAGCAATTTCCCTGAAGCTTTTTAATTCTTGTGTCTCTCTGCCTAGGATGAAATGGTGGAGAGTGAGCATTTTTTAATAAGAAAATGCAATAAGCAGAATTTTTGACAAATGGTTTGTATGTTGCAACCTGAACTTTACTTTCTGTGATGCACACAGCCCTAAACTCCTGTAATACACTTCTTCTCTAAGTGAAAGATATCTTAATGTGTAACGAGATAAATTACTTGAAGTTGGGGATGAGAGGAGAATAAACTGATGACTGATGGAATTCTGGAGCAGTGTTTCCAAATTGAAATATTTCTGTTTGTAATTCCAATTAAATCGAGAAAAAAATATATATTTTGCTTAGGATCTATATAGTTGATCAATGCAACTATAAATGTGTTCTGCAACTACATCAATGTATTCCGGTCTGTCATACAAATAAATAAGAAAAAGATAAAGAAACAATGAAACAGAAGACCAAACTCTTATGTGTTTCCCCAGGGAAGAGCTAGTGACATGTAATACATATGGTAGCTTATTAGGGAATTTTTTTCCTCAGATCTGGCAGGTGGAAAGCTGAAGAGGTATGCATTTGTTTGCGATATCAGGAAGAGGTAAACACCAAATCAAGTCCCAATAGATCTGACAAAAAAGAACAAAAAGATTAATTCTTTTACTATACCTAATGCACCTTTAAGACTGGCTGTAAAACTTAATTCATTGTTCATGAAGCACTTTGACATCATCACATGAAAAAAGTTTGAGAAGTATTTTAGGTTTTGCTTGTAAAAATGCATTATAGTCTAATACTACATAATCTTTTTTTTTTCCAGTGAAATGTGGTAATAGTAACTTTGTGTTTTGCTAAGTTTCTGTTATATTGTAATTATTTTTTATGATTATATATGATGTTCAGAATGTCAGCAGAGTTGACTTATAAAAAATTAGCATTGCTATTGCCACATCTTATATAATACCTGTATAGGAGTCATATGTTGAAGATATTCTAGAAATTGAAACACTCATGATTCAATATGCAAGAATGATCAGCACGGGGGGAAAGCTGGTGAGACTTTTTTTTTCAAAATCTCTTGCCTGGGTTTTAGAAAGTGCTAAAGTTGGTTGCCAGTAATAGATAAAACCTCATATTATTTACTTGCAACAGTGTGATACCATACATTAGCATCACGGGGATAGAAGAGAAGTCTTGTTTGGTAAGATTATAACTTCCAAACTCCAGTAAACTTTTTTCCCAGACCTTCATGACAACCATCTGTTAAAACATTTCTGCAGAACTAGCCATCTGTTAAGTACTAAATCTTCTCTAGTGCTGTGCTTGTGTATATTTTTTTCAAGGATATTTAAGTTTTCTGTTTTGGCTGGTATTGTACCAACAAATACGAATAAGTGTGTTATTCTTACCATGAAAATTCCTGCAGTATGCATACTGCAGATGGGTAACTTTTAATACATTAACCACCATTCATAGGCAAATGTCCCATCAGAAAATTAGGGCTTTATCCGTTATCTAATTCAAAACATAAACTCTATTTGTATTATCTTGTGAGTACAAACTGGAGATTAATAAATAGTTAATAGCCTTGTTTTTTGCATTCTGCTCACATTAACAGTGTTAGAGCTAATTTAATTATGTTTAGTTCTTTTGCACTTGTGCATAGAAAATTTGGGAACTAAAATAAAATTGACTTATACATCAAACTTGAAAAAAAATGTCCTGTGCATTAAAAAAGGACTGCTCTATAATCTAATTTGTGCCATTGGCAAATATACTGTATTGTCTGTATTGAACTTATTAAGGGTTTTGCAATTGGTGGTGCTATAATGAAACTAGTTTATTGATGTGCTGGCTGGATGAATGCAGAATTTGTTGTTGTTGTTTTATAAATCATACATTTTCATGGCAGCTTCAAATATAATTGTAATTTGTAATGACCAAGAAAAATAATAATGATCATTATGTACTGTATAAAATGACCAAAAAAATTATCAGTTTAGTCAAATTAGTATTTTATTTCTTTGTAGAATAACAATGTACTGTGAAATAGATTATTTTCTAAAAGTAAGAATAGTCATCAAAGCCCAGTAGATGTAAGAAAGAAGCCTAATTTCAGTCAAGTGACATGATTAAAAAATACCATAGAAAGTGAAAATCTTCAACAACTTTGTTTTGGAAATAACAATGAACATTTTAGAGCATTTTTTTAATTCAAGGGACAAATTGATGTCATAAAAGCTAGTATGTTCTCATATAACATAAGGCAAGGATGATTTTTTAAAAAATAATTCTAGTGATCATATCTCAGAGAAACAAACAGTCCAAACCTTACAAGTCTTCTATGAGGTTCTGATATATAAAAGTGTTTAAGCATCTACTTAATACTAAGCATGTGCTTAGAGGCTTTGCTTTTTTATACTGGGTTAAATAATTAACACTACTTGCATCTCAAAAATGCTTTTGAATGATTGTGGTATAGACTTATTTGACATACTGATATAAAGATGGTATTGACCTTATTAACTGACTTCATCAATAAGGTCCCTTTAAGAGCCAAGGGGCAGGATCTGGCTGGGGGCTTGGAGGAATCCCTATTGCCTGCACAGTGGACCAAAACCAGACCAAGTGTCCTAATTTAGGCACATAAACTGGGTGCTCAGAATTTTTTTCTGTGAGTTGACAATTCTTTGCTACCAGGACATTTGTCAGATATTGTCTCAATTTGAGGACTCGGGCTGCTGCATCTGTGCATGGCATTCCACTACTCATCAGTCATACCAGATGGCATCTTCCTCATCAAGTGATGATTCCTAGAAAAGTCCTGTCTTTGCAGAGTGATAGACATTCTTTCTGCATTTAGAAAAAATTAGGTTGAATTTTACGGAATTGAAGTTGTTCGCGTTCTTACCCAACACCTGCCCCACTGGCTGTTCTGCTGCACTCCCCTGTGGCAAACCTTTACAGTTCTTCAACTCTTCTGATCGCATTTGGCACAGATGTTACTGCAAATGTGGTATGTGGATCTCTCCTTTATGACTGTCCAGAAATGTCAGCTAATGGATATATCAACTTCCATTTAGCAGCACTTCTCATTTGTATTTGCATCTCTGCTTTGAATTACCACCCCAGAGAAGCCCTCGCTCTTCTGGTTCTGACTGAATTAGTGTTTTATTCTGTTCCTACAAAAGCAATATGAATATTACTATTAATTGCAAACCTCTGCCAATCCACAAGTATGATCCTGATGATTGAGGTAATCTGAGAGATTTAAATACTGAGAGTATAGGCAAGACATTCTCAGGAATGTTTGACTTGAATTTGATTCCTGTGTTCTGTAAAAGCCGCATACATTTCCTTTAGGGAGAGTTCATGTCACATTAAGTTCTTAGTTTTCAGCCTGGGTAACCAAAGATGCATGCACTGAAGTTCACTATTGAATCTATAGACAATTATTTTAGATTTTAATGTATTTTTTTAATACTTTTTTTTTTTTCCCAGCTAGGCCAGTGTGCCTGCTGTAGGCATTCTAGTCTCCTTTAGATTTGTAGAATCTTTTATTAGATCAAATGGTGGGCTATAGCATTTCTCGAAGTCATTCTTAATGTCAGAAGAAGCAACAGTCTAATGGAAGATACTTACTCGTATTGCTCATACTGTCAAAAGTATGACAACATAGTTCTTATTCCTGCTTTAGATCACATGTGAATATTGTGAATAGTCTGGTTCTTGTAGAGCAGCAAAAGGTCAGATGGTTAATGAAATGCAAAACCGTAAAATTTTATAGTCTATAGCTTTAATAGTGAACAATATTTTTACTATTTTTAGTGAAATAGTTTAGCCTCTGTACCAACGTACAGCATAAGAAAATTTGGCCTCAGGAATAGAAACTGTGAATATGAAGTGGTGTAACATTCTTAAATGCAGAAAGGCCTAGAAATGGCAATGAATAAAAGTGAAGAAAAAACAAAATAAAACAAGGAAAGGGCATAATTATATAGTAAAATACTTAAACTTCTCCAGGTCTCTTTCACTAGTTACTTGTATTTTCCTAGCTAAAGTCCTCCTAGGCTTTTCCTTCAGCATGGAAATTACTTCAATTTGCAAAAACATCGCTGATGTTTCACTTAACCTATTGTTTCTGCTGTCTCCAATATTGGCTTTTAAGCTGAACCATTTCACTCTTGATGAGAAATATGTATATTTCCCACAAATATCTTGCAGAGAAATTACATTTTTTTTCAGAGAGAGACTTATGCTATGAAAATGCATGCTAAAATGATTGCTAGCACCTGTTGTGCAAGGTTATGCATGACTGGTTCCTCTGACCTTCTACATTAAACCCAAGCTGAGTGTTTAACGAACTACTTATGGAGTATCTTACAAAAATCCAGTAAATGACTTATTTAGTTCCCAACAGCGCAGCGTTAGCTAACCATAGGTTTTGTCGTGCCACACACTAGATCCCTACAGTGAGAATGTGTGTACTGAATCTGCTTGATGAAAAGTAAAAGACTCTCCTCTCAGTTGGGCATAACAGACTTTTGCTCTACTCATTGCCAAGGCAAGTGGATGTAGTGTACACATCACAGGATGGCTAAAGTCTGCCTATATATGTGTTCAGATACTCTCAGAGATCAGAGTTAATTCCTTTTTTACCAAGACTGAGAACATAGAGATATAGCAATGGATAAGAGATGCATTTCTTGGTTATAAAAACTTCACAACCTTACTGAATTACTATGAAAAAAAATGTGTTTTACCAACTTCGTAAATTATAAGCTTGGTTACTTGACTCATTGTCTGTGTCCAATAGAGTAGAGAATGAAGGGACAAGGTTAACTTTCAGTGCCATGAGACTAAGTTGCTATGTTTTTATATTGCCAAGCTCCTTTCATTTTAAATTTTACCCCTGGTTTACATCACCTGAATAAATAAAAAAGTAAGCCTGAAGTGTGCTAGATGTCAAAGCAACTGAAAATCAGAGGAACAAATTCACTGGGCTGTCTTATCTGCATTATACCTCTCTAGTCATAGAATGGGCACCCAGGGGTCCAGTGTCTTTGTCAGCTTCAGGTTTGGGTTTGTAGTTGTTTTATTTCCAAGGAGTGCAAAGAATTTAGAGAAAGGTGTTGAACCCATCACCAGATCTGTAAACATCTGCATACTTCAGTATGAGATTTGGATACCACAATAAGATTGATGCAGGAGAAGAAGACCTGTGGGATTGTGGGGTATGGATTATGTGATACATTACTAGACACTGGTAATGGGATAAGAGGAAGATACTTCCACCCTTCCTGCTAAATCTTATTTTTTTGGCATGCAGCCCTTTTTGTATATTACTCTGGTTTAGACTTGATCCAGTCAGTGGTTTCCCCACTTCTTTCCAGTCTCATGAATGCTCTCCTCTGTCCTTCTCAAAAATTATCTACCTTCTATGTACTATCATACTGTATCTGTTCAGTGGCTGTATTTTCTTCCACGTTCTCTCTTTAAATCAACTAAGTCTTCAAGAACAGGGAAGACCATCTGTACTATTTTTCTAGTTCAGTCTCAGAAAAAACAACTCTATTCTCATCTTCAAGCCTGTTTCTATTCAAGTACACCTGAAACTTCATCTATGTCACTTCAAATTCTCATTCACTGATGAATTCATCACCTTGGTGGCAACACTTGTTCTTCTCCACCTATCCTTGAGTAGCCCTTTGTGATCATGATGATTGATAAGTCTCTTGGATCAATGCAATGAGATTTTTAGCACAGATATTGTAATACATTTTTTAATGATGGATATGTCTGAAGCCAGATGCATAGTAATGATATGTTTTGAAGCCCTATTTTGAGATCATTATCCTTCTGATCTTTGAAGGTCTGATTATAAAGGACTGTTATTTCCATGATAAATAGATGCTAAATTATTCCTGGCTTCCTTAGCTCATGGTATCCACTCTGTGAAATTCAGGGTGAATGAACAAGAGATTTACTAGTTGTTACTGGTGTTCTTTCTCACAGAATTACAGACAGGTAGAATAAAAGTGGGGATACTTTTCTAAAGAAAAGAGGACCAGACAATGGGGAATAGGTAAGAGAACACAGGGACTTCCATATGAGATTCCAAAATGGAAGGTTTGTCATAGGGCTAACAGTTGGGACAGGGTTAGAACAGTTCACATGTCAGGTGCTGTGTCTTAGAGCAATCTTTCTTGGAGCATACAACTTCTGGCTAATGTAGGAGCTGAATTTAGCTGTGCCTGACCTGGCCTTTCTTAGGTTTTGCTGGATGGAGTTCCAAACCCTGTGTGCAGGTTGTCAGATAGTGCATATGTAGAATAAAGGGAAATCCATTAGAACTGTATTTAAAAATGTTGTGGTTTACTACAATACATTAAGGGAGTCAGTGCATCTCCAACAAAATAAAGACCCTTGATTTCATGTTATCAAATGAATAAATCACATGATATTGCACACGTTTGCCTTGCTCATATAAAAAAGCAAAATCTTAAGACATATGAATCTCTTCAAAACAATGTAGTTGTTGGTTTCTTCTTTTTATTTATTTATTTGATAGCTTGAAGTGCAATTGTGTCCCTCAAGTGATATATAAATATCTCTATGAGTACCCCACATTGTTACTTGGATTTTTTTTCACTGCAGAGACCACACTAATAAGAGGTTGCTTCCTATCAAACTGTTGCTATGCTTAAGCTTTCCTAAAGCAGGGCTAGTAAAATTACTCCCCACTTCATGCTATTATAACTGCTTACACAGCATGCGAATTGACCATTTATTGTTAATTTTTGAATTTCTGCCTTGAATTAAATATATATGCTGTAAGTATACTTTGCTTCTCACCAAGCTTCCTTAATGGCTTCATGTAATGGACTTTATCAAAAGCCTTTATCAGAACCTTCTTCAATTAGTTGACATTAATGGAGCATTTTGAAAATGAAAAATGCAGTATGAGTGTTCAGTATTGTAGTTATGTACAAAAGTCTTTTTATTAACAATTTTGCTAATGGTTTAATTTCAAATTTTTATTTTATGACAAATTTTTAGAACAATATTTTTTATGTACAAAATATTCAGAATTACAACCTGTCTCAATTGAGAAGTCAAATTAAGTAACCAGTTTTAAAGAATGTAATTAATAAGAATTTTAAAGCTGAAAAATCTTTAAATTTCTTTGTGTGCCTAATTGTCTTACTTTCTGTCTCAGATTCTTGAGCCTTCACTTGGCTGCACAACAGCTCTTTGCTGTCAATTGAGTTAATAGCTTTCCTCTCTCTCTCTTTGTATATATTCCAACTGAACACAGCTATTTCTATTTCACCTTTAGAATAGCACCTAATTTTAAAAGTATTATTCAAACTTATTATCTTCCTAATATTTTGTTTTCTGATTCAAAATAAATAGTGCAACATAACTTCTTTGAATGCCTCTACCTGAGCAATTCTTTGCTTAGAGAAGAGATACTATCACTTTATGTGCTATCTAAAACTAATTTGGCTAACTGCCAATATGTCTTCCTCTTAATTAGCCAGAATCTTTGCTGAGATAATGGGTAGAGTATTGTATGTATACAAAGAAATGCATATTGAGCCTTACAATCTGCCACAATTGCACGACCATGTAATTTAGCATGGTCTGGTTCTACATTTCATTTTTTTGGTTCCTTAAATGACTCCTTGGTTTATCATGCAGATGAGATAAGGACATAATTTTAGAAATTATGATGAGTTTTCAATAGCATAACAACTGTGAATGATTGTGTTTCCATAATAATCTTGTGGCATAAGATTATTCAGATTGTTGTCTCTCAAAACTCATCTCTATTAATTTGGGGGGGTGTTACTGGTCTTTTATCTCAGCTGGGCAAAATGAAATTTCAGATAAAAAATAAATCAAAATCCTTAGTGGACTTATCAATAAGTAGGTAAATAAACAAGATTGAATGAGTATTTCAGACCAGGCAATTTTTTCCTTTAGACCTACAGAGAGAAAGAGGAACAAAGCATCATCACATTTTCTCTTCCTGCTGCTGTCCTGCTAACTGCAATCTCCAGAGCATTAGTGCCAGAGGCTACTGGCTCCTCTGGTCCCCCAGTTCAGGTGCTTGTGGAATCACTTTAGTCCATATAAACCAGATTAGCATGGATATATTATTTAATTTTTTTAAGCAGTCCTGGTTTGTTTTGACTAAAAAGGCCTGGGGAATACTCACATGTAGATGGCAGGTCAGAGAAACAACAGCTGCCTCTGGGGCTGGAGACAGTAATTTTTCAGCCAGTGTAACTGCAGCTGGAAGATTGTGACTATGCTAATGATACAACTGTAAAGGCTTAGCTCTAGGTTAGCTTAATGCATAAATGCATTCATGTGTACAGATTAAAGTCCTTGTTAAAACTGTGGTTAGGCCTTAGGCTCTAACTAGGACTTGCAGTGTCAAAAATATACAGTGGAACAGCCTAATTGGAACTGCAGTGGTCATAGGGAATTAATTTGATACAAGCCTTCTCACAGATTTCATTTTGTCCAATGGCCCTCAACTCTGCTGAGCAGAGACTTACTGAAGAAGGGTGGGAAGAACCTAAAGCTAGAGAGAGAAAGAGCCCTCTGTAATGTTGACTGCTGCAGTGTGTCCTCCTGTGTTAAGCGATATGTCTGCAACCACGCAGCTGCTCAGCCCTCTTTATTCAAAGCAGGAAAGTATTTGCTTTCATTTGTTATGACAATGGTAGCGTGTAAGTAAGTGGAGTACTATTGCTCAGGCAGTGGACAAAACTCTTTCATCAGCTTATCGTTATGTATTTGTAGAGTGCTTTAGTCTGTTTGGTCGTTCATTTACTGTGAGAAAGCCATGATACTTTCTGTCATATTGTAAAGATCAGATCTGAAAGGATTCTAAGTTCTGAAGGGATAACATCCACCAACGTAAATCTGGTATTTGGAAAAATCTTGCTTAGCTACTGTGTAAAGAGAGCCCATACTTTTTAGGAAGTCTTTATAGTCTTTATGTTCCTTGTATGACCAGAACTGCATCTTTAATAATCCTTCAAACTGTTTTGGTTTCAGGTGGCTTGTTCGCTGTTTCATGACATCCAGTGAGGGTGTTGAATTTCAGTGTTTCACTTCAGTCCCCTGGGAAACCTCAGCCTAGGTGGTATTCTCAGACAAATTTGACAGAACTAAGCTGTAAAGCAGTGGAGTTTCAGTTGCTGCTTTCCTAAAAAACATAAAGAGAAAAGGAGGCAGTGGGTGTATTTTCTAAAATATCTTTGAGAGAATATTTTCTGAGGAAGGTAGGAGGCCCAAGTTCAGACTTCCTTTTCTGCTGGAGTAGATTCAAACCCACATCTCCAATGTACATGCCCTAATTAGCAGGTTTTTAAGTAGAGAAGGCACAAATAGGAAGCCTGAATGCTTAACCTACAGAATCAACAGTGGGATTGCAGAGCTAAGCGATATAAAACCATAGTCTGGTCATCTCTTTTTCTGTCATGGGAGAAAAAGCCAATACCAGAGCCTCTACCATTCTGGTACAGAGATGCTTAATAAAATCCATTGACTAAAAGTGAAAGCTAGATTATCCAGAAAAGAAATGGGGCACAATGCGCAGTGAAAAGAATTAACCTAATAATTTAAGGACAGACCGTGAGGTCAGTAAATCAAAATCTCTCTTTCCAAAAGAGAAACTCTTGCCCAAGCAAGTTAGATGTTTCCATTGGAAAAACCCAACCCTCATAGAGCATTAGTAGTTATATGGGGCTTTGGAGGATGGTCTTCATAAGTGTGAACACGTGAAAAATCAAACTTAAAAGCTCACATGAGCTCAACACAGAGTACACGTAGCAGAAGTGAGGACTTAAATAATTATTAAGAAGCTGAGCCAAAATACTAGCCTATTGAATGGTGCTTTTTTTCATCTCTCCTTTTGTAGCTCCAAAGCACAGTGTCTTAACATAATTCAGAGTATTTTCAATTTCTTTCTTTCTAATGGGCCAACATTTTATTAAAATATTTGGTTTAGCACAAGAAATTATGTTGATCAGGACTCTGCAGTGTATGGTATGTAAGATAAATCTGGACTTGTTTTACTAGGATGGGTCTTCGTCTGTTCCTGAATTCCTGAAACCTGAAGAAATTCCTTTCTTCTGGTACCTTTCTTAAGCTCTCTTTTCTAGCCTGCTTATGCCCAACAGTAAGTGGTACTTAGCTAACACTTCTGCCACCAAAGTGCCTTCCACGGAAGTGTTAATTTACATGTCATGATCCAGAGCCATGTCCTTGTTATAGAATTTAATGATTGTGGTAAAAATGTAGCTTTTGCATATTTTGATTAGTTGACTTGGACTCAGTTACAGTTCTAATTAGATATATGACAAGAAAAATCTCAGTGTTGCTTATGGAGTCACACAGGTTGCCATGGCCTTATTTTACAGAACATTTATACAAAGTGCTTGATATCATCCCAGTTCTGCAGGCATTGTGAAAAATTGAATTTTTGCCATCAAAGACTGAGTGGTGGTAGATTGGATCCTATATTGTATTTACTTGAGTGGTATTGATCTTTTTATTTCATTAGCTACAACTCCTTATTTATGGAGGCTTTGAATTTAATGATAAGCCTAATATAGTACTCACTGACTGCTTATTATTTTTTGAGCAAGAATCTTTTTGTTATTTTTAGAATACCCCAAAGCAAGAGAGAGAGAGAAAATTAACAATCACAACAGCAAATCTTGGTAACATAAAGGCAGAGTTTTTCACTGCATAATCATCCATTTGTCATCTGCATTGCCACTGGAGATTCATGTTAATTATGCTCATTCATCTGAACCAGCCACAGGGGAAGTTCTCTAAACAGCTTAAGGCAGTCTGGCTACTGAAGACACTCCTTTTATTCCTGTCTGCACATTGTGTTGCTCTGTTAACTTGCTGTTACTTGAGCAGTCAAGAGACTAACACCTGCAAAATCAAATGTAAACTAATTTTAGCAACAAGACATATATACATTGAAAATGTCAAAATCTAAAGATGCTTTAAATTTGCAAGGTCTGAGATAGAAATAATCTGTAATTTTAAATAAGCACAAGCATTCATGTAGAAACAAACAGTAAAGGAGTTTTAAAGTTGTTCTGCCAAATGCCCAAAACTTAGCAAGTGCCAGATTTTTAATTCTAAATTTTTCCCTACAGATGAAAGCAAATTAAAATATAATCCTTGATTAGATTGTCACATTATGATTTCTCGCATAAAAGCCTGTGATTATTCACATTAATGCTCACATTAATGTACGCATTAATTTTTATATAGGCAAAACAATGCCTTTTCTTTGGTTGAAATGAATGAACCAGTTTTCCTGACATTTTATTTATAAACCCCATCATAATCACATATATCCATGTTATGGAAAATGCCATCTTCACACCTAGTAAAGCTGTAGCCAAATGGATGCAAGATCTTATGAAAAAAAGCACTAGGCAATCTTTAGGATCAGATAAAAGTTAGACAGCGAATGAATGTGAATATTGAGAGATTTGTGGTAAAAAATGAATGTCATTTATGCAACCTTCAGTTATTCCTGATGTTTTGTGTGTTCTTGAGTGTGTTAGGGAGAGAGATCTAAATAAATTGTGAGGGATAACATCTGAGTTAGCAGTAATCATCATGCTGCACCCAATATAACTTTCTTCCTGCATGAAAGGGTATCAAATCCCCATTTGTCTCGTTACAAAATATAATATTCAAAGCAGTCACATCAGATAAGACAATTTAATTCAAATGAGTTCATCTGAGAAAATCCACCAGTAACTAAACTACTGTAGACAATGACTTACAAGTCTGAAGATAACAAAAAAATAAATCTTGAAGTTTAAATATTTTTGGCTTGTCATTCTGGGAAATACCAATACAATATTGATTCTACTTAAAGATGTAGTAAAAAAATACATTGTCTAGAGAAAAATATGTATTAACTATTTTCTTCACATGCCTGACAGGTTGTCTTTGGTCTTCTTGATAAAACTGTCCTCACATTAGAGCTGCTATCTCACCTTGTACATTAAGGACATCATCCACAAAAAAAAAAAAAAAAGTGACTTTTCTGGCTCATGAAATATAGTTGTGAAAAAAAAAAAGTATTGCTGAAATGTTGCTAAATAAGAGTGAGCACCGGGAGAGGAACCCCCCACTACTGTGTGAGACAACAGGCAAAGCAGTGTTCTGGAGACAGCGCCTGCTCTGGTGCTGCCTGACAGACGTCTGCCTGTCCCAAACCTTGCACTCCAGGACTGAAAACTCTGCTCTGTTTGCTCAGTGCACCATTGATGCGAGGGTGCCAGACCACTGACTCCAGTGCCAGTAAAAAGCAGATGACATCTTCACAAGACAGAGCCACGATCTTACAGCCAAGCCCAAGGATAAATGCAATCAGTTTATGGATGACAAATGATTTGGCAAAATGTGAACCTGGGCAAGGCAGAGTGTGGGCTCTGGGCAAAGTCAAATGTCTTTTCAGATATTAGAGCTTCTCTGTAGATATTTTGTCCAAAAGAAAACAACTCTGTTGTTCAGTTTAGTCCATAATTCTCCTTAATTTTTTCAGTGGGTGTCTGCAAATGCATGGTGTTTCCTTTTAGGGCAGTAGCATTAATGTTGTAATTACACTTTCGCACATTTTAATTTGCAGGATATATCAAAACTATATTTAATATTATAACATAAATATGTTAAATATAAACAGAGAAGTTTTGAACTGACGCTCATTTTAAGGAGACAAAGTAGTGACAAAAATTCAGCAGGCACAAGTGCTCTGGGGTTTTTTGGTTGGTTGGTTGGTTCTATTTGCAAGACTGTAGAAACGCTGACAGTGCAAAATTTCAGCATGTGTACTAGTTAAATTGAATACTTTTTGTTTTCTTATGACAGTCCCCACAACCTGGCCATCTTTTCATTATAGAGACAAATTACTTATAAAAAAAAAAAAAAAAAGTTGATAAATTGTTGTTAGTTTGAATGCAGCCTGTGATTTCTTTCATCGTCAAGTTTCACTCAGCTTTACGCTTTCTTTGTGATCCCTTAATTGTGACAGAAACAGTGAGCACCTTCAGAATTTCTCTAATTTCATCACTGTTTTGAGTGTCCTTGTCCCTAGGATAGCAATTTGATACATTTGAGATTTCAAAATGTCCATTCATACCTGAGATATAGCTCTTCTTCCTCCAACATAATATTGCAGTGTCCCCACGTTCGTGGCTGAGGCAAGCATGATTAACATTCACTCATAAGGTCCCCTTCTCCTCATTCTATATCTTACTGTTCAGTAGTAATAGCAATGTTGAGTCAATGTAAAGTTTGCTTTATCCTATGCAGAAGCCAGCATTTGGCCCTTTTTTTTGCCTCACAGTATTCTTGGAACTTGGACTTGATTCTTGTTCATTCACTTCTCTATAAACTGAGTAATCTCATTTGAGTCAGTATACAGACAATGAAATAAAAATAGTTTGAGAAGAGAATCCAGCTGCTGGCTTTATACTTGTGTTGCTATTTTATCTATCTTTTTAAAGAAGATAAAAAGTGGTAACATCTATATTTCTTTTAATTTAATTTTAGTTCCCTTTATCATTTTTCAGAACTTCCTTTGGCTAAGAGTTGCAGAACACAATAGTTCTGTATTCTGTCAAATTGCCTGTCGGTTGCATTTCTTTGTGAAAATGACAATTTTAAAAAAATATATTATGTATACCTCATCTGTTGAGGGTGTTACAAGAACCCAAAGACAGTCTGGACCATGAACAATGGTGACTTGAAACGATTAGGACCTTACAAAATAAAATCAGGATAAAATTAGTCACAGGCACAGAACAGGTTTTCACTGTACTAAATTCAGGTAAGATCACTTCAGACATGAGTGTGATGGGGAGGACAATGTCCCCAAGAAAACCCCTGAAAATTTTCAGGAGAGGTTAAGGTTCTACCTGCCTTTGCATTCTGCTGCTCATTCTCCTCTACGCTGCCTGACTTCCTTCTTGTCCTTCAATTCTGTCCATTAAAGGATTGATTGAGGGGGGAGGTAGTCGACCTGTCTTCTTAGTATGTGTTGACTGATAAAAAGTGGAGACTTAATATTAGTCTCTCAATGAAAAAAAAAAAAACCCCAACAATATCTCTAATCTAATATTTCAGATTTTCCAGAACTTAATTTATATCACTATACAGTCGTAAACGAATCCATGTGCCAGCAACACTCCCAGATGTCAATATGTAATAACAAAATGATATAATTTAGGAGATTTCACATTTGTTTTTCTGAACCTAGAATCAAGACAATAGAGGCAATTACTCTGCAGAGACCAAGGGAATACTATTAAAATACTCTCCCAATGTAAATGTTCTCAGAAAACAGAAAAAAAAGAAATAATAAAAAAATTGGTAGTAGAGTTGCAAATTCTGAGTTTTATGTACCTTCTTTGTTCACTGAGATGCTCAACCAGCACAGGTAAGAAGTTATCCACCATTGCTTTGGGCACGTGTTTTAAGATATGCCTCTTGACTCTCCTGGGCACTATGATGCCATTTCATAGTTTCTGTTTAGTTTAATTCAACTGTTGTTTGGTTGATGTTGTCAAATGCCAGCTTGATTCCTGTCTCTCCTACAACTTTTGGAAACATATTCTCAGCAACATGATAAACTTACACATCTGATGTAGAAACTGGCAATTTCTCTTTGATCTAAGTAGCTTTATGTTTTCAAGATGGTGAAAGGCACAAATACAGACATAGCTGGAAAAAAAAATAAGTTTTTATGCTCACGTGGAGTTTTAATTTCCTCAACATACCTCTTAGAAGTTTTAGAAGGATCTTGTCTTCTTTGTTAACAGTTAACAGTTCTCCTACATAACTACATCACTTTCAGTGCAAATACGTGAGAGTGTATGTTTCAGTTTATATTGACGTGGGACTGACAGCTGAAAGACTATCACTGACTTTAATGGGAATTGCTGAGATCCTGCTGGCACTTATGTAAGTGAAATTCAATTGCTTGACTGTGTGCAGAAAATGATCATAAACATGATGCAAATGTAGCAGAAAGGAGTTAGTTTTGTAATGTGAATCAATGTTTGTGGAAATAATCACACCACACTTGTTGCAGGCGGGGACAATAAAGGTTACTTAGTAAAGCAGTTAGAAGAAAATTTAAAAGATAAACTTAAGAATTTACTGAGAAGGAACATCACTTGAATATTTGGGCAAACTCATTATCATTTGATAGCTATTGTAATTGCCTAGGTACTACTGTGTTGAAAGATGGTGCATTGTCCAGTGTTTCCATTGACTCATTGGGGTTATTGGATGAGAATCAAAATTTCTATCTATGTTGGCATGGCATTGTATGGGGGTTTGTTGCCTGGCCACTGGAGAACAGTAGCTTTTGGACTGTGTGGATACTTTGGGCTCAATTATCTTAATTTGCTCTGCTGGCAAGGGAACTAATTTGAGCTGTTAATTCCTTATTTGATATATTCCATGATGCACGGTGTGCTTTTCTGACTCAGATTGCCCCTCTGCAGCAATTTGAGACGCTTCTAGAATGAGTGACAGAGAATTCAACTTGTCATATTTTTAAACAAAGTATATGTTCTTTTCTACAAGTTAGCACTTCAGTGTAAATAACAGGGTAGCATGGTATGACTCATGATCCTCGGGATTCATTACTTGTATCCATTTGTGTACTTTTATAATGTAATTACTGAAATGCTTATAGCTTATTTAGTTTTATGCTTACAAAAAAAAATATGGATTCTTATATAATTCAAATTAAAGTGAGAGACCACATAAAAAGAAAAAAAGGTTAAAACTTAGCACTATCGTAAGACCAGATCTTCTGCTCTTACCACACTCCTCAAGGTTTTTTTCTCTGAGTAAGATTTAAGAAAAGAGCTTCTTAACTTTCCTCTGAGCCATTACCAGTATAAATAGCCAAACTCAAAGGTTTGGTTTTGCATCTCTCTTTCACCCCCAAAAATATCTTGGCGCTGTATTTTTTTCCCTATTATTTGTTTTTAATGCAGGAAACACTGCTAAGTCTACAGGTATATTCTTTACACATACCGAGCACTTACCAGCTGCAATAAGGATGTGAGCTACCCTTTGCTAGCAGTACTGGAAGGCCACAGTGTGCCTGGTCAGTGATTTTCCATAGTTTTGAAATCCAACGCAGAGCACAGTAGTATCAGACTTCTCTTTTTGTGTCTGGGGAAGTCCAAAAAGCGAGTGGAACATGTGAGGGATACATCCCAGGAGGTAACATTTATTCCTCGTTTACTGAAGTTATAACCCTGGCCCCAGTAAAATCAAAGGGAGCTTTGCCTCTGACTTTAGTGAGGCCAAAATTTTCTTCTCTGAGATGGAAATGGTTATGATACCATGTTACTTCTCTCTTACCTTTGCCAAGAGTGGGAATTCTGTTATATATTGCTGCAATGGGGGGGTCACACTAGGTGTTCCCTCCCATAGGTATTACTTTTGTTCTTTCTTGCTGATATTTTTCTTACCCTAAAGGGTGCCATTTTAGGTGGAAATTACAAATAACAGGAACACTGAAAAACTGGAAATATCACATGCTTAGGTTTACTATATCTGTTATTGCTTTGACAGAAAGTGAATAGTTCTCTATTGCTATTGTACAAAATACAGCATTGTTGGAGTGATGTCTTTAAGAATACAGAAATGAATTTATTTTCTGACCTGACGAGTAGATCATGGCTTGAACACATGAAATGTTGACTTCCTAACACAGCCAGCCCTACAAGTACCTTCTACATCTACTGGTTAAACTGTTATATGTGACTGTTTTGAACTAGATATATGCTTTGCTGTAAACAGCAACATGGAGTCAGCGTGCATCCAAATTTCTATTGAAAGCTAATGAATAAGCTGTTAACTAATTTAGCCTAATTGTAGCTTTGTTGTGCTAAAATATAAAACTAACAATTCAGCCTCTGCCCTGACTCTTTTAAATTATATTTTCACCCCTACTGAGTAAGAGTCTAATTAAAAGCTTTTAGCTTCTTACTGTGCATGCTGCTAAGTGATGTTGTTCAGTTTATCAGGATTCAGTTATCACTTGATTTGAATAGAAAAAAAGGAAAACAACAGACCAACATATTTTCAATCCCTTTTTTGCCACTTGCCTTGAAAATTGTTTTAACTGTTAATTTCATTATTAAGCAAACCCCATGGAAATCAGAAATACAAGAATATTTTATTATAACATCAATGGTGTTTTTAATGATTTTAAAACAGAAATGAAAATATAAACAAACATTTTCAAACAACGTGACTTGTAAAATAGTACATAAGAATCCTGTGGTTCTTACATATCCATTGTCTGGAGAGTTAAGAATGGATACATTTGATTTTCGAATTTGGGGTTTTTTTAATTTTGCTTTGTTTTTCTGTGGGTTTATTTTGTTTTGTTTTCTTGAGATTTTGTGATATTTTTTGGGGGTGGGCTAGGGTGGTGGCATTGTTTATAATTCTGCCAGTTTTTTGTTCGTTTACTTGCTGGGGTTTTTTATTTTTACATCTGACAGTGGTGAACTGTAGTGAAGGATAAAGACTGGAAGGTGATAGAGAAGACTTCTTAAATGGCCTGAGACAAAAGAAAACCATTTCTTCAGACACAGTGCAGTGTCCTTCCAGCCTTGCTCTGCAGTCAACTTCACTCTCTTAGGAGTGTTAATAGACTCTTCATTAAATTTAGAAAGTCTGTGAAGGGGAACTAGAAAATCAGAGACCCTTTCATGCTGATCAGAAAAGTGGTTTTCCTTGTCTTTTGCCTAGCTACAGTTGGGCATTGTTTCCTGATAATTTTAAACTGCCTGCTAACTTATAGACTTCTATTAAAAGTCTGAAGAGACTTTGGGGGTTAGTGCTTGAGTGGTCATTTGACAGTTCATGAAGTGGCAGGTGAGCACTGGCAAGACTGAAGAGTAGGTGTTGTCCAAGGGTAAATGCACTTGGCAGGGAAAGCAAATTTGCAACTAAAGCAGCTGGTCATGACATGCTGTACTTAAAGTAAATGAGTCTTAGGCTGGCCCATTCTAATAGTGTGAAGAGCCAAGTACAATCCTGCTCAAAGTGCACTGCCACGCTTCTGTCCTGGGGGGATTAAAGGAAAACGGGAGGGAAGGTAGAACTGAGAAGAGAATGGGACACAGGATCTCAGAAGCCAGGGTTTCAAAAATAACTATAGCCTGAATTTCAGAGTGTAAGGGTACATCTATACTAATAAAGAAAACAGTGACAGGGAACAGGAATGAACACTGGAATGTTATTGTCCATAGTATTGAATTTTTAGCATAGTCCTTGACTTGAACTTGGGATGGGCCAATTAGTGTTCTTCCAAACAGCTCCTAGGCCTGATCTGAAAGTCAGCATGTGCCAAAAACTACTTAGATGGCCAATGCTGTTTTGAAGCTAAGAGAGCTTAATTGTATGGATATGGGCTGTTCTGCAGTGGTCCTCATGTCAGCTAATGAGCCTAGACCCTGTGTATATGATTCCTGTAGGAATAGCCCAAGAGTCTAAATGAAAGGTGGGCTTTGAGCTGGAATTTTCACCCTTGGCATAAGACAAGCACGATGTTATGCATGCTGCTACAGTATAGCTATACACATTTGGGGTAATCCTGCTGGACTTGCTTTTAGTCAAATAGAGGCATGTTTAAATGGCTCGGATGACCTATCCCATTTTAGATAACTTAACTAATAATGTCTAGTTAGTTCCAAACTGTCTTTGGGATACTCTTGAAACTGGCCATGAGTTTGTTTGATTTTCTTTTATTTTGCATCCATTATAGTCCTATAGCCCATGTCACGGTGAGGGTAAATGGTAATAGCCAAATGGTTGACTAGAATCTGTCAGTACTGTGGTTATTTGGGGTCACGCAAATGCCTCTTTTACACTGTGGATTAGCATCCATATCTATCACCCAATCTTCTGATATCTCCTCCCTAGGTACCTGGCTCCAAGAGGCAAACAATGTCATTTCTAATTCAGCTGTTGAAGACAGTTCTTTAGGAGTTGCCAAGATATTCTTCCCTCTCATCTTCTATTGTTTCCTTTGTGATTGTACTGTGTCTTCTTCAGCATGTCTTTCCCCACCCAGCAATAATCTTTTAACTGCAGCTTTGTCATGCTCAGATGTGGGCCTGCCTCATCCCTGCTTTCTCTAAATCTCTTCTCCATATTGGCATCTTTCACTGATGAGCACTTCTGACTTTTCTTTGTGCTGACTGGCGATGACAACCTCTTCTCTGTCATTTCCCTTCTTCCCTTATCTAGGCTCCAGATTTTGAATACAGGCCAGTGACAGAGTTAGAAACAAAAGCTGCTTCGTAAATTTCTGTGCCTATTTACACTTAGGTGTAATACAGCTTTCCCACTGGGTCAGTGGAACTGGCACTGATATGTTAGCAGGAAGCAACAGAGGTTGACTTGCTGTCAAGGCAGTCATAACGGTGAGTTTACAGAGCTTGGAACTGTGAAGAAAACATCATTTTACTTGACACTTAAGCAAAACTAAGTTGGAGTGGTTGAGATAACAGAGAACCCCCGCAAGATGCCATTTTTAGAGCTACTTTCCAAAATAAAAGTATGCTTTAAATCCAGGACTCTGTTGTTGTCTGCATTTAGACTCTGCTCTCTCAAAGGTAATTTTACAAGCTACAATAAAGCACTTCCCAGCATGTAACATTACTGTTCAAGTGTAGCTGTTACTTTTTATTTTTCAAGTGGAGTTGAATGATTAGTAAAGGACCAAGAATTTAAATTGCCTCATCTCTATTAAAGGTTAACACATGCCTCATATGGCTTTCTCTGAAAGTCTGCATTATCTGGGAAGCAAACTGTATGTATACATATAATTATGTAAACACATTTTCCCCAGTGTGATTCATGGAGATTTAGTGCATTCAGTGGGAGGTTTTTTGATCACTGCCCTCACTGTGAGTTGCTTAAACATCCACCTGTCTAGTTGTGAGTCCAATTCAGGGGTTATAGAGTGATGTGCAGTCCTGTGCGTGGTAAAAATGTTTGCTGCACCACTCATAGTATGAGCTGTTCACTTCTGCCTTCAGGCCTATCATCTTGCACATATTTCCTGACTGGAGCCATGATGTCTTTCTTAAGAAAGATTTATTCCTTCATTTCTATCTCTTTGTGGCTAAAAGTTCAGAAGAGCTGGCTTGTAAATTGTACTCAGATGTGCTTTAAAACACATGCTTGGCTCAATGCAGCTGACCTTTCATTATTAACACTTCAGTAGACAGACAGTATGCTGCAAGTCACAGTCATTGCCATGCTTGTCTTTCTGGAACCGCTCCTTTGGACTGTACCAGTATCTTATATCCATAGACTTGATTCTGCACTGCGTCCATCCATAAAAAAATATCTAGCAACATAAACCTGTCAAAAACCGTGCTAGCTTTGCAGATTTAAGACTTCTCTGGCATTATTGGTGGAGCTATTCATAATATCTCTACATGGAGTGAATCCTTGAATGATTCAAAGTTTAGTTCTCTAAGAGGTATGGAAGAGGCAATATACTGTATTCCAAAAGTTGTGTTTGTAGAGCTGAACTAAGCTTAGATTTGTAGCATATTCAGGAGACTATGTGGCTTCTCACACGCTTGCTGCAGCTGTTCTCCTTGCGTTCAGGTGTGCATTCATTTGTGAGAAACTCCCCCAGCAGCCACTGGGGTCAGCAGAGAAGTGGGTGTCACTTTTAGCAAATCTTTTCTTCCATCTATCCACCTACTTATTCACTTAATTACCCACACTTACCCACCCATCTAAGCAAAAGTTTTGCTTTACCTATACTACTTGTGGATAAAGCACATACAAACCTCAAATATACATTTCAGCTCATTCCCCAATGAAATGGAACATACTGTTCCATTAACATACAAATTAACAATGTTAATTTAGTAATACTGCTATAATTATTCCACAGTGAATGTTGCAGAGATAAAATCTTTCAAGCAGAATTAGGAAGGCCAGGATTTTTAATACAGTATATTGATAGTAAGTTGATGCATATATCTCAGAACCTCAGCATCTCACAATCTCTTTATCATGAAGTGGTTAGTAAGTGAGAAAGCTACACATGGTTTTAACATGGGGCTATTTGGTGTTATAACATATAATTTGTCAAAAACCCCATACATATTTCACTCTGAAAGTCCAGCAAACTCCTGTATCTTTCACAAGACATTGGTATTTGTCGCAAGGATGAAGCTACAATGAACACAGGCAGATACATTTTCAGATGAGGAAAATTGGTATAATGCTGAGGAATGAGTAAACATGCAACAATAATTAATAAAGCGGAATACAGCTGACACATTAAGACAAAATTTGATTAACCATGCCAACTGCCATACTTCTGCATCTAGAAATAATGAATTCAGTCTGTACCAGTGGAACTGGAAAATGATGACTCTGAGAACAATTAGAATTTATAACGAACAAAAGAATTTCAACATAAACTGCTTGTGAAAATGCAGTTATAAAATTTTTTTATATACACCCATGCAGCCTAATGAAAATAGTGAGCTCTCTGATCTGTCAGAAAAGGCCAGACAAGAATGAAAGCTGGAATATGAGGGAAAACAATTAAAATAGAAAGCTAGTTATAAGTTTTCGTTTACAGAGGGGTGTACACTGGAACCAACTACAAAGAGAAATACTAAATTCTGTGTGTCTTGTTGAATGCAGCTGAAGACAAAGTTTTTTTTTAAAAAAGGGTATTAGCTATAACACAAGCATGCTTTATTCTAACTCAGATTGCCAAGTTGAAGAATCCCCTGCACTTGTCTTATTGAAGCTTGAACTTCAGCTAGTTTGTTTCTAAATTATTAATGTCCCACATGTGCTTGTGGCAGGTGGACAGAGCAACCCTGGAAAGGTGTCCAGTAAGTTTGTTTCTTGAATGAGAGAAAAGACAGTGTCAATAGACTGGTACTTGCTTATTTTGAAGTGAAATCCCTTCTTAAAATTTGGCATTAGCTATAAATTGGATAGGTAGGATTTCTTGGGAGGGAGAAATCCTTCATGGTAGGATTTCTCCCTCTCATGAAGGTATAGATATTGCAACGTGAAGGTACATAACGTAACACTAGGAATACATCTCATATACAAGACAGCTATTAGAGATCTGAAGTATGCAATAACCTCTCTCCATTGCTGCGGCAGGTTTATGGTTTACTTATACCTTTGTAGACTTTCGTACATTAAAAGTCATAGAATCATAGAATGGTTTGGGTTGGAAGGGACCTTAAAGATCATTGAGTTCCAACTCCCCTGCCATGGAGGGGGACACCTCCCACTAAAGCAAGTTTGTTCAAAGCCCCATCCAGCCTGGCCTTGAACACTTCCAGGGATGGGGCGTCCACGGCTTCCCTGGGCAACCTGTTCCAGTGTCTCACCACCCTCACTGTAAATAATTTCTTTCTAGTATCTAATCTAAATCTCCCCTCTTCCAATCTAAACCCATTGCCCCTTGTCCTGTCACTACACTTCTTGACAAAGAGTCCCTCTCTGGGTCTCCTATAGGCTCCCTTCAGATATTGATAGGCTGTTATAAGGTCTCCCCAGAACCTTCTCTTCTCCAGGCTGAACAACCCCAGCTCTCTCAGCCTGTCCTCATAGAGGAGGTGCTCCATCTCTCTGATCATTTTCTTGGCCCTCCGCTGGACCCGTTCCAACAGATCCATGTCCTTCCTGTGTTGAGGACTCCAAAGTTGGACACAGTGCTCCAGGTGGGGTCTCATGAGCACAGAGTAGAGGGGCAAAGTCAACAATGCTGAGTTGACTCTGGCTGGATGTCAGGTGCCCACCAAAGCTGCACTATTACTCCCCTCCTCAGCTGGACAGGGGAGATAAAATATTATGAAAGGCTCGTGGGTCAAGGTGAAGACAAGGAGATCACTCAACAATTACTTTTACAGGAAAAACAGACTCAACTTGGGGAAAATAGTTAAATTTATTACCAATCTGATAATGAGAAATAAAATAAAATCATAAAAATACTTTCACTCACCCCTGCCTGGAGCACTTCTTACTGCTCCTTTTTCACTGACCTTGGCATCTGCAGAGCTTTTGTTCTCACATACATACTCTCCTCTCTCTGGCTGCAATTGCTGTTGCACAGTTGTTTTTTCTTCACCCTTTTTAATTATTTTATTCCAGAGGTACCACCACCGTTGATGGGCTTGGCCTCGGCCAGCGGTGGGTCCATCTTGGAGCTAGCTGGTATTGGCTCTAGCAGACATGGGGAAAGCTTCTCGCAGCTTGCCACAGAAGCCACCCCTGCAGCCCTCCTTGCTACCAAAACCTTGCCACACAAACCAAATACAGTAACATCTTCTGAAATACAGCTGGTAGAACAGAAGACGTGAAAACTGTGGTCCTGGACAAAACAATAGCATAATATGAAGGACCTGTATGTCCCATATGGACCAGTAGTATCCCAAAGTCTGCAATGTTTTTACGAATGACTAAGCACCGGCAGAGGTGTGTACTGATTAAATACATCATCAGGGGCAGCATCTGGAGGCTGTACAAAACCTTAGAAGCTATTTCTTGGCCTTTACTTGTCAGTGGTTTATTATCCAAAATAAAGAAGATTTGATTGCAGTTGAAACTCTTCTTTGCTGATTGAACTGGCAGATCAAAGCAAGAGAGACAATTACACTCAAGCTGGCTATGACTCACCTGAGAGCACAGTAGCTGTCACTAATCTTGGTAGTTGTTTCTAGGTTCATCTTGCATGTATGTTTCTCTGCTAACACCAGTGAAACAAGCCTGGAAGCCTTATGCTGCCATATATTGTGATTTCTCGATTTGGTTCCATGTGTGTTCTTTCTGTAAAAACAGCAATATAAAGGCCCTGTTTCTTGATTTTGTTACTGGTGAATTCATTCAACAATTTATATTCATTTATCAAGGCACAAGAAATACAAGCACACAGCGTGGCACAGGTTTATTTTTGCTGTGATATGTAATGGATATGCAAATTAGACTTGGTCTTTTTTTGGTGGCAAAATGTGGACATCCCAAAAGCAAAATTTGGCCTTCATAGGTAACGTTTGTGAAGATAATGCCAGATGCACCCCCTGCCAGCAGTTTGGATGCTATTAATTACATCCCTCTAATACTTTGCATTTCCGTGCACCTGAAAGATCAAAGTTCTCTTTATCTTTTTAGATAGATGATAATTAGAAAGATAGATAAAATACCTCTGCTCATCACCTTTCCACCTCTGTTAAATATTCTGTCACTTTTTAGCCCTCTGCCTCTGAATCAGGATTTCTTAGCACTAAACATGAATGCAAACTAAATGCCTTCATGCAAACTTATCTATAGAAGTTCCAGAATGGCTACTGCCAAAAGATTAAAGTGAAGGTGAAACTATCATATCAAACTAATTCCACTAATGTCTCTTGATAATAGCATCTAGTGGCCAAAGACTTAGCCATTCCAAATACCAAATGAAAAATAATTGTTCACCCTTTATTGAAATATTAATCTTGATATTCTTGTTATTATAACACTTTTGAAACCAATATCCAAGAGTATAATATCCATATACATTTAATCTTTGTTTTATAAGTTGATAAAATATGAAACTAAAGTATGAAGACATTAAGAATTAGCATATTTATTGCAGTTTTTATGAGACATGCTGCTGCAAAACACATAAAATCCTCTAGGATAAATCTACATCTGTTGCTGTCTTGATAACTGTTGAATTTACAATGGTGTAATATTTATACAGGCTCCTCTTTTAAAGAAATAGCTGAAGTGTAGAGTTCTTTTGTATGAGATGTACTCTGTCATTTGCTGCTGGAAGCTACTGGTGCAGTGCATCAGTGTGAAAGTAAAATATGTGTATGCCTGGAAGAGAGTTAATTTTTAGAAGAGAAATACCTAGTTCCTATCATTCATTTTCTACTTCAGTATAGTTTTTCCCAGTCAAGCGGACTTAACTTGAATATTTTTAATAGGCCCCAAGCACCAAACATTTTGCTGCTCATGTACTATGTCAACTATACATTAAAACTTTCATCTTTTTTTTTTTTTTAAGTATCTTACTGGTTTAAACAGAAGGATATTTTTTGACTATGGATACCAATGCAAAATTGAGAAAGTTCAGGATTTGCTTGAGAAGTTTTAGATTCAAGTCACTTACTATTGTTTAAATTCTCACTAAAACCTCAAGATTTGCTAGAAATTGGTATGCACTTCTACATCTCAACAGCTCTTTCCCCACCACAGTCAGATTGGGGATGGTTAGTTTGTGGCTAACAGGCTACACTTGATTTGAAGTGTAGGAAGGCAGGGCATAATTGTGTCTTCTGCTCTGGAGATGTTCTGATCTCAATTATATGAATAATCCTAATGTGACTTGCTGAAAGGATGAAGTCCTGCTGAGAATGACATTTCAAGGTCATCCAGGCACCTTGTTTTGCTATCCTTTTCTGTTTTCAGTAGAGTGGTCAGAGTGTCTATGAATTAATCCTGGAGACCTCCCTTGGGTCTCTGGAAAGTATCTTGCAGGTCTTGGTCATAAAATGTTGATATAGACTTTGTGAGACAGAAATTCCGTCAATCCTGTTCTCACCAGTAATTGTGATAATAACTTGAGAACAGTAATTAGGTAGGGATCCAATAGTGACACACTAGAATATCGGTGTTAAGTTGTGGAATCTTAAGTTGTGGTTTCACCAGAGTCAGTGGATCAATATGAATTTTATTTGGAACTTGCTTAGTATATGATTTTTTTTTTTAGAATGGAACCTCAATATACATGTGATTTCACTATTTTTCTGGGTAGTTGCAAAAAAGTCTTTCTTCTGGAAATAGAAAAAAACCATATTTGCTTGACTACCGAAACAATCTATGAAACAGAGAGCTCAGGGTTAAGTTTATGTACAACAGCATTTCATAAAGAATGTAAAATATTCTTCTCAACCTTCTGGCCAAAATTAATAGAATGGATGTTTTTTGTTGATGGGAACAATGGCCAAAGGAAGTTGGGTGAGAGCCATATGAAGATTAAGAAGAACAGGCTTCTTTAAAGAGTGACCATTTGGCTTGCAGTGGATGTAAAATATTATTTTAAGTTTGGCTCTTCTCTTGTGTGTGAAACCAGGAAATAAAAGGTAATGACTTACTAAAATATTCACCTTATTTTTGCATTAGTGTTTTAAACTAAGATTCAAGTAAGCCTCTAAAATTTAGAATCCATATCACTGCTGAACTTTTAAACCTTTGGATTTTGCCAATAACTAACTTCGACAGAGCTATTATAAAGAGGGGACCAGTACCAGATTTGTTTACACAGTTGCTGTTTGATCTACTGACTTTGAATGTAATTATCACTTCAGAATTAATATCTTGTCACTGAGTATATGACTCTCACACTGTTGCTTTCTTTGGTCTAATGAACCCAGTGTATTTCTCAAAAGCTTTTCTTTTACATGGAAAGTCCAAAGAGACCTACTACTTGTTCTTTTCTATTAATTTTAATTCTTTATCAATTGAACTTACATAATTACTATGCCTATCCATTCACAATATAATATCTCAAATACTGTCCAGTTAGTCAGGTTTTCTGCTGTGGCTTCTGTATGCTTATTAGCATTGAACACTGAATAACAAACCCATACTGACCTCTGCATACAGTGCCCTTACACGAGCTGCCTGTCTTCCTAGTTTATGTAGAATCACAGCTGGAGCCCATTATGAAAAGAGAACAGTTCATAATTGCACCAAATGTACGTTCTGCTTCTGTTTCAGATTTACTTTTTCTTTTTTTTTAACTAGAGAAGTTTAATCAACTGGTTTACTCTACTGATGCTAAAGACTCTATGCAATTTATTTTTACAGGAACTGATTCTCACCTACAGGTGGACTATGCCTGCAGAAGTTAAAAAATAGAATAATATTAAAATTTTGATAAATATTTCAAGGATAAATTCCAGAGCTATCAGACTTGTCAAGAATATGGGCCATGTACTTATTTGCTCACAGAGGACTGGAGGGCACAAAACACATCTTAGACCAACCACCCACATTCAGAATGATGGTAGACATTCATTGTACTTAATTAGTGTTTGCTTCAAAGTTGTTTAAAGTCAAAGGTTTTCATCTTGCTTTTAGTGTATTTTGTCTTGTCCCCTCAATTCTGTTTTTCCAGTAGCAGTGGAAGAATAGAGAAATAGCTATGCATAGCTGCAAATTTATCTCATTGTAGTCCTGTATACATGCTCTTAAGTCAAGGAGAAGCTCAAGAGGGCAGTCTTCTCTTTCACTAGCTATTCATACCCTGTTGTCCTTCTTCCCACAGCTTATTGATATATCCCTCTTGAGCACATCCTGCCTTCCATATTTCCTTTTGACTTATCTCACTAATTTTGATTCTATATTTCTGGATACTGGACTGTAAGTATTCAGTTAATGTCCATTATTTATATTCTCTCTTTTTATTCTCAGTTATGTTTCAAAAAAATCCAGTCAATGAGTAGAACACATAGCAAAATCAGAAGATACCTTGCATGTCTTTAATAATATTTCACTCAAAATACTATCAGGTTTTTAATAATTTAACATTTTCTCTATTGTTTGGTATAGTGAGGAAAATGATACAATTCTGGCTCTAATGTCATAAAAAAATTTCTTGAGAAGTCTTCTTACATTCATGTTCTTCTCACACTAAAGATTCATGCATGGCTTCAGTAATCTAAGGTGCTTGCTTTTCTTACCTGTACCAGCGTTTCATCTTTCTTGGGAGGTCTAAAAAAAGCAAAGAATTGAGGTATGAAATTTTCTTAGTTCTTAATCTTAAATCTTAATCTTAAATTTGCCTTTGTGTGTCAAGTTAATAGCTGATATTCAGGGTCCTGAATGAGGTGCAGAATCTTTGCAAGCCCTTTCCTCCCTCTCCCTAGGGAAGCTGCCTTTATTTAGCTGCCTGTATTTAAGGTCAGCTCTGATGTAATGGAGCTGTGTGGTCTCAGGCCTGACTGTTGTGAGAAGAGCTGTGAGAATGCACTTTGGGAACCTCCTGTCCTTGGCTTGGGAGCTGCATTAAAACTGAGAGCCTTGCTCAAGGCTTTGACCTTGATTTCTGGGGTGCTATGAAGAGAATTTGAGATTCTTCCTATGTAAGAGCATTTTTAATTGAAACTTCAATTTGTATGACTGCATCTGCTTTGTTGATCATATTTTTCCTTCTTCGTTTTCCTCTGTATTCTCCCTTTTTTTTTTATTTCAGCTGTATTGTAATTTGGCAAACTGAATTCACATCTTTCTTCTGAACAGCAGTTTCAACTTGCTTTTTTTTTAATCCTGCATATGTTTCAGTTCTCTATTTCTTGTCTCATATTCATATCGTATTTAGATTTTTTCCATGTCTCCTTGGCATTATTGAAGACTTTGTTGGTCTTTTCTGTATTCTCACCTCATCTATGTTCACATAAATGATTTGAGGATAGAATACGAATGCAGATCAGCACATGGTTTTTTTACTGATTTCTCTTGTGGTTCAACATCATATTTCAATCTCTAAATTACTTTATGGCAGCGTTTTGAAGTACAGTTCCTGAGATTTTAATTTGCTAATGATTTGGCTTCCAGTTTTATTCTTGAAGTCCATCTGAAGCTCACTGAAAAAATCTTTTTATCTATGTTTATTAGAGATTCCTCAGCTTTTCCAAATTTTATTTACAACTATTATAGAGAAATTGCAACAATCCTTTAGCTAATCTTATATATGAGAGCAATGAAACATTTCTATATGAGTGTAAAGGCTGATTCACAAAATTTTTGCAGGTGTTATTCAAGCACTTGGTTTTAGTTAAAAAACATAAGAGAACATAATATAGTAGCTGTGAGCACAGACATTCTGACGTTCAGCTGCTTATATCATCCATTAAATTTTCTTAGAGCAGAATTCATCAGTATTCTGTGCAATTTCCTCCCAAGTCCTTACAGTGTCATGGATCATTTACCCTATTATCCAGTATAGATTCTGGGCTGCTTGGGAAATCCCCACAACAAAATATTTCTGAAAATTATAAAAAAATAATAATTATAAAACATCCAGTGCTGAGATACTACATCAGGATGGAAACGGTATCAGTTCAATCCCATAATGATTCTGGATTATGACTGACATTGACACAGAGCAGTAACCCTGGGATCTCCAAAGTTCTAAGCTCATTTAAAAGAAAAAAAAATATTAAAAATTAGTATGAAATATCAAATAGAGAAGCAATTGTTTTAACCTGAGCATTATCTTGTAATTTATTCTTTGAACATGAAAATCCATCTTCAAAAAGTCTTTGTCAGTTCTAAAACACCACAAAAGCAATCCTTACCAATAGTGCAAACGCAAATAACTGACGAGACCCTTGACTGTTACAGTTTTTAAACTCTTAGACAACACTTAAACACAAAGAGAAAGAGCTCCAGCAAGATGATTACTTCAGTAGAGCAGATTCCCTTTGCATCACAGCTTCTGTAGATAACAGTCAAACTCGGAGTTACATGTTACTATTTCCATTCAAGGTTTAGTGAATACAGTGAAACAATAGGAGATCAGATTCTCTGACACTGATTTCTCCTCTGACAGAAAATAGACCTGAAAACTTCATCTCGGTGTTATTACTTTTTGGAAAGAAAAGTGTCTCGGAAAAAAAAATCAACTGGCTTCAGCACAGTCCTTTGCACTCTATTCCTTACACATTACTGGATTTAAGATTACTTATATTGTGAAGGAAAGATAGATAGAAATTTCAGCCATATCTATATAGCTGTTTATGTTTATAAAGCTGTAATCAATCAATCAAATATCATTAAAAAAAACTCAGGCACCCTGCAAGCAACAAAATAAATGCTAAAGAAAGCAGAACATGGAACTCACTGTAGCATTAAGAGTGATGCCTGCATTCTTCCCACAAGGCTTGTTGGATAATTTCTCATTAAACGCCTCCATTAATGAACTAAAGGGTTTGTCAATGAGCTGAGATGATGTGGTGCTGTTTTCTTGTAAATACGTGCTAGCAAACATAAAATAAGGAGTAATCCTCTACTGGTAGAAATCTGTGTGACGATAATTTTCTTCCATCCCTGTGACCTATGAGTGTACTTTTTGGCTAAATTACCACTGTAATCTTAACAAAAGCAGTTGCATTGCTGAGATTCTTTAGAATAGTTTATGCTTTTCATGTAGTACATATTATACAGCTATGCTTCACAGTGTGATGATCTAATAGTAGAATAGCTCTGAAAGCAGAATGACTCTGGTTTAAATCATACTTTGAACATTTTAGTTGTGAACTGGGCTGGTTTGCTCATTGTATTATGAGTGTTAATTGAATGGACTGTATACGAATGTATACATTTAAAATTGAAAGATCTTGGTTTGCAATCTGTATTTTGATAGCTCTTGTTTCTTACAAATGTGATGCAGCAACCTAAAAGTGTGTTGTGATAGTATTGGAGAAACATTCATTCCATTGTTCCTTTGAGAGGCTCAAGGTTAGTTCTATAATAGATGTTAGTTCACTGTAACTCTGTCAGCAAGATCTATGCAGCTGCATGAGACAAATATTTGGTCCCAAGACTTTAATAAAATAAAATGAAAGTTAAACAAAATGGCCTTATCTGAACAAATTAATTCATTTACATTGCAGGTATGAGAGTCTTTCAAGAGTCTTTTAACAGAGGGAAGAACTATAGGTTCAAAACTCAAAGAAAAATAAAAGTCAAATATTTCAAGGAGTAAAGTTGTAATTTTCATTTAACATTGAATTGTTTTAGCTGGATTGACTTTACCTCTTAGAGTCTGAGACTTGGGAAAAGAGAACCTTTTCGCTCCTGGAACACTCTATATTTAGCAAGAATTTATCGTTTTGCAAGGTTTGTGGCGAAGTGTGTAGTAGTTTACTGACTTCAAATCAGACCTAACCTTCTTTAAGTCTTCTCTAGGTCTTCTTGACCTTAACTTTAGTTTGTGTAAATTTTTACTGAGAACTTTAGGCAGTAAGAATATTTTCTTCATATTGTGGTTATTTCCCAGTTTATTATGTTCCACAATTTCAATCTAAGTAACAAAGTGTCATTTGCAATGCAAAACCAAGATAAAGTAATTTTATGTGAAGTCTGTTTTCTTTATTCTTTACACCAAACTATCCCCTTTTTCAGACCCGGATTGTGTTCTAAGTCAATCAGAATGAGGAGGTTTTATACTGAATTTAATGAAACACCATAATCAGACACCCAGCATGTTCATGTCACAGCACTGAGTGAGTGCTCTTGCCATCAAATAGGCAATGAATTCAGCCTTAAGTTCCACCTTGGGCTAGCTAGCCCTGGTTTTCAGTGTGAAGTCAGCATGAAAGTTTAAATAATTTAGGATTTTCTCCTTCAGTAAATGCTTTTCACCAATATACAATATTATCCTATTGTCACAGTTAGGAATGCTGAAGTTCACAGCCTGTGCATGTCTAAGGATCTTAGCACTACAGATGCTCTGAGCATCCCTGGCATGGATGCTCACTCCTTTTCCTTGACCTAACACCATCAGTAATATAGAGTTTGGGGACATTCTAGAAGACCAGTGTGTTTTTCTCAGACATTTTGGAGTTGGACGCAGTGTTAAGTTTGGGAAGCTTCTTCTATGATGACTAGATTTTATGTGGAGTTAAAAGTTATTTAGAGAGATGGGGTAAATTTGGAGAAGCTTGGGGAAATTTATATGCTGGATTAATAAAAATGTTCAGGGTTGTATATTTTACTGTCTTGTACAAGCATTTAGAACTTGGAACAAATGCTTGTAAAATAGATCTAAAGAATTCTGTGAATACCTACAAAGAAAATAAGGAATAGAAAAAGGTAACCTGTACCACAAAAGTAAATTATTCTGATGACACTCAAAAGAAAAGTGGTATTTTATATACTTTGTTCCAGGTTACAATTTGGAGTATAATTCCTATATTGCACTGCCCTTTTAAAGGTATGAAGGAAGTAAAGATGCCCTATCTCAACACACTTATACACACACACATATATTTTTATATACATACATTGTATTCCCATGTGTTTATTTATATATAAAATGTAGAATTTGGAAACAGAAATATCTCTCATTCCATTATTTAAATTTTAATTTAAAATTAAAACTTCACAGTTACTTAAGAATTCAAAAAAGTAGAAATATTTATTGCAGTCAGTATTTACTTGAAGACCTAATTTTGGTTGCCTTATCCTGCAGTAGATAAGTAAATGGGTCAGATCCATCTCATTTTAAGAAAGCCTACTCTTTGTGACTGACTGTAAAGGAGTCTAGACAACTATTTTGGATGCTGATGTCTAAATTTGGACAGAGAAGTCCTATTCCAGTTTAGTTCAAAGTGATTTACAAAAACTTCACCACTGCGAAAGAATGAGACTTTTTTCCTTTGCACTTTGAAACATGGCCACAATGGTCAAAGTACCGTTGTGTGCCTGTTATTGTCACTGTGCAAATGACTCAACTGTGGCCAAATTATAAATTTTTGAAAACAGTAATATGCTTGCATTTTAATAAGAGATTTAGAACACTAAGAAGTAAAATATCTGAAGATTGGTGCACTAACAAGCCTTTTAAGGCTGCAAATGTGACTCACCCCACTTAAATTTCCAACTCTATCCATCTATGATTCTGTGATTTCTGTTATTTTATATTCTGATAAATGTGATTCAACTGGGTGTCTAAAAAGTGGTATTTGTGTTCCACTGACTGAAAAAGATATTGGTTGACCTGCTCAGATTGTACATGCTTTTTTGGTTAGATCTTATCCTTTTCACCAAAACAAAGTTAAATAGAAAACCTCTCTATTCTAAACCCTTAAATCTGCACATAGTTCTTAACTATTCTGAAAAAGAAAGAAAAAATAAAAATAAAAATAAAAATAAAAAGAAAAAGAAAAAGAAAAAGAAAAAGAAAAAATATCTCCAGCTAGCAGTATTCTGCTAAAAAGAATAACTAACAGCAGACTTATGAGAAAATAAATTATTTAAGGAAAAAAAATGTGTCTAAACCCATGGCTGACCTATGAAACATCTTCTAGCCTCATGCTGTTTTGCACACAAAGTAAACTTTGTCTCAGAAACCAGCCTCCTTATTTCAGGGCAAATCCAGAGACACCAATGACTTGAAGTTTTGATAGAACCTGACTAATAGATGAAACATCCTCATCCCTTCCTTCCTCCTTCCTCCTTCCTCTCTCTCTTGTAAAGTTTTTATTTTCACACTTATGTCTTAAGCCTTCCTATTGCCTTCAACAAACTTCGGATCAGGTCATCTAACCAGACATTCCCTCCTCTGAACTAAACTGTTTCATAGCTGTTCTAAAAACTCATCTCTAAATTAAAAAGAGGGGTGAATTAGTGGTAATCAGCTGTACTTTGCAGATATATTAACATTTTGTGTTTCTATGAAACATAATTGTATACTTGTGGAGTCTCTCCTGATTGAACTCTGTCAGAACATACCTGCTTTGTTCAGCTGTAAGACTTTTCTGAGAAAATACTTCAGGAGACTGGTAGCTTATTGTATTTTCTACTTTACTGGTTATAAGAAAAAAATACTTAACGTTTTATGGGTTTCCTGTTGCTGTCTGACTGTGTTTGTAAGCCAGAGGAAAAAAATAAAAATAAGGCGAAATCATTGTTACTAAGAAGCTACATTTCATTTCAGCCTTCTGAATTAAACTACACAATTATCACTAAATACCCTGTCCATGTAACATTCATCATTTCAGAAGTTTACTAATCAAGCAAAGTGATGTAGTCAGCTCAGTAAACCAAGCAAATTTTGTCAGAAATGCACCATGTTAGATAGACAGAAGAAAGATTCCTCAATGACCAGGTGGAATTTCCATCTATTTAATCATAGGGGCCATAAGATAATTCTATGATTCTGTAACCATTGATGTAAGGAATTTTTCCTTGGTTCAAATTCCTGGCATTCTTTCTCTCCTCCAAATCTCAAAGTGACTGAAAATTCTTAGAGTATATTGAATATTAGAACCTCAACAGAAATGCAAATCAGAATAAAGGTGGATACATACCTTTTGGAAATATTAGTAAGTATATTGAAAAACATACCCTCTAACCTCTTACCTGCACTGGGGCTGTCAGCATCAGTCAAATCTCTTCCAGATGGCATTTATTTTCAAGCACATAGATCAAATACAAAGTTTCACAGCTCTCATTATGGAAAACAGGTAACTTTTGTTCATCTATCTTTGATGATGACCCAGCCCTAGGTACATTAGTAAAATTTATTACTTATTTCTTATTACTTCCTTATTACTATCTCACGGAATAAGAGGAAATCTTCATTTAATCAAACTGTTCTTGGACTAATACATTAGCTATTTATCTCCTGAGATTTAGGGATAAATTTGGAAGGAGACATGGAATTAGTTTAGTGTGGATTTATCTCTGTTCCCGTAGGAATATTTATTCACAGTCAGCATCTTTACCATTTAAAAGCCAAGGACTGAGATATTAAAGGCAAAATACACACTTACAGAAAGGGGGACGCACCTGAACGATCAAATGGGTGACAGAAAAAGTAAGCCAAAAAAAAAATCAGCAAATAAGCAAAAATTTGGAGGAAAAAGAATTTTTGCTTTTGCTACTGAAATTAATGTTTTTGTCAATAAAGTGGAAATTACACCATGTCTCTATGCCAAAATGAAAACTGTTAGCAGTCAACTGCTCGTAAGTAGGAACCTGTAATCCTCTGACAGAAGTACAAAACGGGAACAAATTCTTCTAGGAGTTTCATGATTAAAACCTTGATAAAAAGCTGTTTTCTTTAATAACTAAGGTTAGTTTGTAAGAGATTCAGAGCCAAATGAGGGTTTATGAATAGCATCACTCAAGACCTCTATCATCTTTTTTTTACATTGGGAAGACTGTGGCTATTGCTACTCTTGTTTCTCTGTTAGTTAAATTAGATGACTACCCACTGAAGCTCTAAAGAGTTGAGAGTTTCCTACTTGATTTATTAATATCCTATGGAATTTTAGAAACTGATGCTTCTTTATTTTATGACGAGCACAAAAGGACAGGATGAGCCCTGTAGGGGAAATGGTAGGCAAAAATGAATAACAGATAGACTATAACCACAGATTTCCATTTTGTGTGTTTCTAGCTAAGGAATTGCGGCTCAAAGTGCCAGGTTATATATGGTTGGCTTTGGAAAAAGACACTGCCCTGGTTTAGGCAGCTTTGCCAACTCTGTATAGATTGCAGTATTAGTGGGACTAAGTTTTGGCAAATAAGAGTCAGCGCCGCTCTTTCACAATGTAATGGCAAAACATTTTCAGTGCTATGAAATCAACAGTGGTGATTTAGAATGTGAATAAATTCTTCTTGAAAGTACTCTTGGGTTCTGAATGGCTACAATTGTAGCCAAGTTCAGATTCTTATTTCCTTGTAGAGGTTTATGTATGGTTTCCCTAAACTAAAATTGTAGGGGAAAAAAAGTAATAACATTTTAAAATACACATTTCCCATATGGGTAACAATGCCTACATGGTCTATTTACAAACAAGAAAGTAAATAACACCAACCTCAATTGATTCTTTAGATAATTCACTGGTCAGGTCCTCATATTAGTTAGAGATTTGTGGGTGCCTCGGATTTCAGTTATCATCTAAATGATTTAATGCAAGTTTATTCTATTGCATTGGATGTTATAGACCCACTGGTTAGACTGTTGCAAGACACCTTTTACCTTCCATAGAGAAGTTTATACAAAATTATTAGCTACATTCTTTTACCTGTCAGACCTGGGGAAGAACCTGCTGCTTGAAGTTCTGGACTTTATTTAATCACCTGACTCACAGTGCTATCTACTGTAAAATGTAGGGAGTTACATGATAATTTTCTTATACCTTGCGGAAATGTTCCCATCTGTGGTTAAAAGAGGAAAACTAGGAGTCACTGCATTTGTTCATATGTGTTCCAGCTATTTAAATTGCAGTCATGTGTATAAGAAATTATTGGTAGTAAGACCTGTCTTTCACTTGAGTATTTTCTGTGCTTTGTCTCAATTCTCCCTTCACTTTTTAGAGTTGTCCCTGCCCTTTTTTTTTTTTTTTTTTTGCTGTTGTTTTCCAGTTGTAAAAAACTTCTTAATAATACATGAAAGACAAGACCATCATTAATTTTAGTTCTCCCTAGGATTCATGTCAAGTCTGAAAGAAGAAATAAAAACAGCAAAGCATTTGACTTCAAATTAAATCTTGATATGATGTGCTTGTCTCCTCCTTCTCATGGTTCATTATAAATTCATCCTGTTGAGATAAGAATTTTCATGTGATTTAGATATTCTTCCTGAAGGACTTCTAAAAGGGAATGCTAAATTTGGAAAAGGAGATGTATCTCCGCTTTCGTGTCAAGAGATACCAGACTAATGCTTCTTATCTGTTAAGAGAAGAAAGTACACACTGAAAGTGGAGGGACTCTGGGTTTTGGTGGGGTTTTTTTAAAGTACATCTAGGAGACTGGAAAGTTTCTCAGCTTTTCTTTAGACTGGACATTGGTTTTGATAGAGAGTGACTGTAAGTCTGATCTTCTGTGTTGTCAAGGTCTCGATGTTCATCATTTATGGACATAGAAATAGGTTAAATTAGGAGTAAAATGCTAACTAATTAGAATGATTGCAGATTGTGATTTTAAAATGCTTTCATAAAGATACTTTGCATTATACATCATGTAAAGGAGAATCAAACTCTCATAAATTATCCAAGAATAGCTTTTGTGATGCTTTTCAACTTCAGAAAGACTTCACTCTTTCTGGTCCTTGTCCCAATATGGTGTCTTTTCTCAGCTTTCAAGCAATTTCAATAAGTTTAAAATATTATATTTCCTTTCTGATACTTACCTCTAGTTCCTCCCTTCCTCCCAGCAAGGGGCCTATCAACTGAGGAACACTTTTGGATTTCTCTTATCTTTCCTGATTTTCGATTTCTGTTTCAGTTTCTGGTTCAAGATCTGCTTTTCACAGCACTGGCTTCATCATCTGTTTCTTTCCCTGCCCTTTCTCTCAGAATAGTATGTCCTGTCCAACAGCTTTTTTTTTTTTTTTCTCAACAACTTTAAAATCCCAGTTTGAGCAATCTCAAATAATAATAAATAAGCCCTCCTTTATCCCTTCCATTTCTACAAGATTTTTCTGGACAATTTATTTCAACAATATATTAAAATTAAGCTATCAAGATAATTTTGGGGGCTGTCCAAACCTGGAATATTAAGCAGTTTTCATCACTGAAATGTGATAATTTCTCAGCCTCCATGTGGATACTAACGTGCTCTCCAGAGAAGGAGGGTCCTTGCAGGGCCTTAAATTGTTTCACTGAGTCAGATCCTAATTTCACAAGGTATTTAGTAAGATAGCAAAGAAATTAAGGAAGCAAAAGTGCTTGTAAATGTTTAAAATGTGAAAAGTATTTGATAAATAAGAGTTCAAATTCTTAATTAAGGTGTTTATTTTTACATATTATATCTGGCCCCGTTATTTCGCTTATAGTTATCATTGCTAAAGTAGGTCATTATTCTGTTTTATAATATAATGCCTGGGTATTTGACTTCCTATCTACTTAAAATGCATATTATAGACGAATATGCCCTGGGGAGTATTTGCACATACTAGAAATGGCTTTCTATATCTGATAAACTGCTTAGGTTTGAATAGTGGAGTAATTTCCTTTCCCCCTCTGAAATGGACCAAATACATTTTTGTATAGTCTGACTAAAATAATTTCAAGGTAGATTAGAAGCATAGGCTTGCTTTAGGTGAAATTCACTTTCCAAAATCTCTTCAAAGAGATTTAAACGCTGTACAGACCTTGTAATTCTCTTCACACTAGTAAACTTTAATTCTTCTATTCTGAAAATTTGAAGTCAATAGAGTACCCTTTAACAGTTGTCCTAAAGAGTAGCTAGTACTGAGGGCTAAGCTACCGTGTGGCTGTCACCACAACTAATATGTGATATGTTGTGCCATGTTATCTGAATCTTGACAATGGATTCATGTCAATTTCTAAATCCCAGGAAAAGGAATGAGATTAATTGTAATTCATCAGACTATACAATAGATTACTTGGTTTAAGTGGCTGCATGTTTGAAGATGGAGGTCTACTCAGCTGTATATTAAACACAAAAGTGTCACCTATGAATCCTAATTATATTATTCCCTCAGGATTAGGCATTTGGAACAACACCTAACATAAATTCTACTGCTGTGTTCTTCCCCTCTGAAAATTAGTTCTATAAATTTGCAGTGAACAAGTCACTCAGACTCTTGGAAAAAAGCTTTATTTTAATGTTGCAAATGCGATCGACAAACACAAAGTTCCCCAGGTATGGAGAGTTTGGGTCAAGTATACTGGCAATTTAACTATACAGCTGCACAAAAACTGTTGCAGCTCATTGATGTATGATTAATGTTAATCTTGTATATGTTATATTCTAAGAGAGACATGAAAAAAGCATAATGATCAAAGACTCATTTCATTCTTATGTTACTACTGAAGTTTAAATCTTATTGGAATGATAACTCAGTTGCAAAGTAAAATTGAAGTTTCTTCCCATTGTTAGAACATCCTCTTTCATATTTACAATTCAAAGTTACCTATCTATTGGGCATTATCTCCAACTAGAGAAATTTCCACTCCCCACTAATTACAGTAAGGCTTTATTTTTTTTATCTATTGGAGTTTTGTTTAAGGTTGTATTATAAGGTGGTGTATCCAGTTATTGTTTAAGACATATATCAGCAATTTTTCTTGTAGCTGTTTCAGCATTGTCCTTGTAAGCATTAGCTGTTGGCATTTTTTTTAATCATTTAATTTTTTACCCATTATGATTGATTCTGAGTCTAGATACAAAACTAGGTCCCTTCACTTAGGTTTCATCTTTACATTTTTTCAAAACTTAATTTATTGGGATAGAGCTTTCTTGGTCCAGTTATTAATAGCTTTTTTCCATGTGTCTGAATTAACACTGGATTTGTAAAAAGCTAGACATACACAAATTCCTTAAATCTATAGAATACATGTTCCTACATATATCTTTTTTCTTTAAAAGGGTGGAGAGGAAATTCTACTGGGCTCAAAGTACAAAGCACAAGGAGAAGACATTAGATAAAATACATTGATATTCATAAATGAGACTATAGGGATTCTAAGACATTTGCGTAAGCAAAATAGAGTGTAAAAGTCAGTGCAAAACAATTTTATTGGCATGCTATTGAACCCTAAGGAGGAAAATAAAAATACTTCTCTAGAATTCTTTGTGCCCTGCTATGCTGCTATTGCATATTTGCTGTTGCAAGTATTAATGACTTGGCTGCTTCATTTAAATGTTTGATGAACACAATATATGAGAAACTGCAGAAGTGGTGGTGGTTAGGCCCAGAATTTAAAATGTGTCTCAACAAACTGAAAAAGTGTTCTGGAAAAATAAGAATGATATTCAGCAGGGACAAGCATAATATTCTATACCTGCTGTCACCAGGTACTACTGAAAAGATCCTGGCTCTGTCTTCTTTGCACCCTCTCCTCAGGTGCAATATCATAGAATTCATAGAATCATACACATTGATAACATCCTCCCCAACACGTCTCTTCTCCCAGCTAACCAGTTCCTGCTTTCTCAGCCTTTCATCATATTGCAGATGCTCCAGTCTCTTCATCATCTCCCTTTGTTGGACTCTTGTCCATGTGCCTTTTGTACTGGGGAGCCCAGAACCGGACACAGGATTTCAGGTGGGGTCTCACCAGTGCTAAGTGGAGGGGAAGGATCACCTCCCTTGACCTGCCAGCAACACTTCTAATGCAGCCCAGGATACCATCAGCCTTCTTTGCCATGATGGGACATTGCTGGCTTTTATTTAACTTGGTGCCCACCAGGACCCTCAGGTCTTTTCTGCCAAGCTGCTTTGCAGCTGTCTGGACCCCAGCCTGTACTGGTACAGTTGTTCCTTCTCAGGTGCAGGACTTCTCACTTGCCTTTGTTGAACTTCATATGATCCCAGCCAGGCCATTTCTCCAACCTGTTGAGGTCCCTCTGGATGGCATCACAATCCTCTAGTGCATCAGCTAGTTCTCCCCATTTGGTGTCATCAGCAAACTTGCTGAGACTACACTCTGCCCTATCATCCAGATCATGACTGAAGATGTTGAACAAGTCTGGATGCAGAATTAATCCCTGGAGTACACTGCTAGTTACTGGCTTCTAGATACACTTAATGCTATTGATCACTATCCTCTGGGCCCAGCCATTCAGACAGTTTTCAATCTACCTTGCTTTCTGCTCATCCAGTCCATACATCAACAGCTTTTTTACAAGGATCTTATGGGCAAAATATGTCAAAGTCCTTATTGAAATTGAGGTAGGCAGTATCCACCACTCTCCCCTCATCCACCAAGCTAGTCAACTTTAAAAGTTGGTGAAGTTGATCAAACATAACTTCCCCTTGCTGACTCATCCATGCTCATCCATGCCGACTACTCCTAAAGATTTTTTTGGCCTTTACATGCCTGGAAATGGTTTTCAGGATTAGCTGCTCCACCATCTCCCCAAGGACTGAGATTAAGCTGACTGGCCTGGATCTCCCTGGATCATCCTTCTTGCCCCTCTTGAAGATAGGAGTGACATTTAACTTCTTGCATAATATTTCTCCAGATGTTCAGAAAGTGGTTTCAGAGGGAGGAATAAACTCATCCCTATGTCCTCTACAGCTAAGAGGAAGGCTGATGAGTGTCAGTTGCAATAAAGCTGTTTGAGGCAAAGATCAGAATCTTTTACAAGAATGAAGATTGCTATGCCATGAAAGCCTTCACAGGAAAACTGCAATATAGGATGTCCATTAGAGAATATAATACTGTGTTATGACTGGCACCAAATAAATTGTCCAAGCCTTGCTTCTATATCTAAAGGCTTTCAGAATCAGGGAAAAATTTTCATTCTTTTATGGCTCTTAGTAGTGTTATATTTTAGACTTCTTAGTAATGTAATACACTTTGATGGATCTCTTAAACAACAGAGTCAACATGTAAGTCATGAATTTTGCCAGGTTGTTCAAATGTGAGAGATTTATTCTAGAGTTATGGGATATCATCTGGAAAGACTCTAGTCATTCCTGCCTAAGAGCTGTCAGTGAAAGTCTTTACATGATCCCATCTTTCCAAACAGTAAGGAAAGAGAAGAAAACTTTCAGACATACAGATAGGTGAATTGCTATGATAGGCATCTTGCCTGCTGTCACAGGACAGTACTTTTAAAATTAACACACAATGGATACAAATCCCTCATCAATTAAAAATTCAGTTTTCTACGTGATCCATCAAACTGACATATGAATGTAACCTATGGCTCGTTGTCTCCCTCAAGTGGGTGATACAAGAACAGGGATATATTTCTTCGAAAGAAAGATATTTTTTGGTTTTATTCCATTCTACTTTGACCTATTCTTCTGTTTGAAGGGCCGAGATTTAATACACGCAGCCAACTTGACCAGGAATGGGAGTATAAAGGGTCATCATTAAAAGCTGCAACCAACTGTGAAGAGCCAAAATTTGGAAGGATTTTCCTTGGTCAAATTGATGACATTACTTTGCCCATGAGCTGTACTGAAAGTCCTTCTGCAGTAGCAGTAGGACACAGATGTCCTGAAGGACCACCCAGTGTTGTCCACAACTGCAAGAGGATGAAAAAGCAAAACAATAGCTGGCAAGAAGAACAAGATATTCAGTTGTGTGCAATGTGAAGCTCCAAAACTTTTCTTCAGTGTTTTCAATGGCAGGGCATGAGCTGTGAACCACTCATCTTGATCAAATGTCAAAACTCAGATTTGGGTCAATAATTTCAACAGAATTTGTTTAGGGCTATTAAGCTTCAGCATCCAGAATCCTTAACAATTATGGTCGGGTTTGATTCTTTGTAGATCTGGCATTTTCAAAAAACTCTGTGGAAACACTTTTGAAAGATCTTAAATTCTGTCAGTGTTTACATTATCATTGCTGACCCAAATTGAAAGATAAAGCAAGAAAGAAAAAGAAAAAGTATTAAATATTCAGATGTATTGACTCCAAGTGATAGATTTCTGTGGGGAAAGAATTTATCTGTCATCCTGAGGTAATTTCACTTGGGAAGGCTTGAAAGAATTAGGCTGCAAGTGTACATTACTTCTGACTTTGAGATGTAAATGCACCTAATGGGGCAGGAATGTGATAAACCCATATTATTTCATTCTTTATATTTAGAAATCATGCTGGGAAAACCAAACAAAACTAAAAATCATTGTCACACAGATTTTTGCCAATTTATTTACTTTTTAATGGGGTGGATTTATTATTTGCACTTATAAAACCAGTTTTAAATAGCTGGTGAAAAGATGACGTATTCTTCTTTGATAAAGTTTTAAATTTCAATAAAAATAATCAATAACAAGAAAGAAGCAAGCAAGCAAATAAGTTTGGGGTTTTTTTTTTCTTGTAAGAGTCCAGGACCTTGTGTGATAAATTCTCTGGTACACCTTATTTTGAATATTGACAAACTGGACCTGTGATTTCCTGTATGTTTCTTTCTGGTGGTCGATACTGATAAAGTTCAAAGCTCCCACAGTGTAACTGGAAAGAAACATAACAAGAAACTTGGTCATTATTGAAATGATGGGGTTTCACAGTAGTCAAAGCCCAAGAAGAGAGAATCCCAGAGCATCTTCCCATTATGTCACCGACTTGCAGTGTGATCTTAGGCTTGTTTATTGCTTCCCGATCCAACTTGCTTCATTTAAGTAATACTGAGGCATATGCAAAGCCCCTAAATACCTCAAGTGATACCTGTTGATAACAGCACTGGTGACATTTGGAACCTCTTTCCTATCTGAGGGAGGACTGAATCTGTGTAAAACTGTTGTTGGCTGGGGGAAAGCACGGAGGGTTCCGCGGCTGGACAGAAATGTAACCCAGGCAACAAGGGAAAAGGCTCTGCATTCATGTACTTGAGGTGAAATTATTACATGAGGGTAATATACAATCTATCTGCAATATTAGAAACATTCTGGGGAGTGAAATGCCCTTTCCCAGCCACCCACCCCCGCCTTCCTTTTTCTCAGCTTAGAAAAAGATCTTTGAGTTACATTTTTTTTTTTTTCTGTTTGCCTCGTTGTGTGTGTGTGTGTGCTCTGGTCAGAAAACTCCGGATCGTAAAGGCGCAAAGGCAGCCAGTGAGAGCGAAGGACGGAAGCACCGAGTCACCGCTTGCTCAGGTGGTTGGTTGCTCACCCGAACCTCCCGTCCTTTGCCTGCCCCTAGCGTTAACCCGCCTCGCCTTCCCGTGGAGATCTCTTGGTCACTCCCGTGGGATCCCCGCGATTTCTTTCCCTCCCGCAGGACCCCACAGAGCTCAGCTTTCCGCCACGTTGTCTCGTTCGGTTGCCACCCGTTACTCTGTGGTGGCACCTCCTCCCCAGCTCCCTTTGCCTCCAAAGTGGCGTTAGGCGCTTCGCTTTAGCAGTGCGTTTGTGGTTTGGGTGGGTTTTTTTGTTGGTTTGTGGGGTGTTTTTTTTTACAAAAATTATCTCCTTTACACCTTCGGGCAAATGAACTGGCTAATGAATTTGCTGTCGGCTATGGAAGTGCGCTGCAACTAATTAAGGGATGTGTTGCGGGAGCGATTAAGCTGCAAGTCACAGCGGGCAGAGCCCGTCGCGGTCTGTGCCGCCCGCGCTCGGCTCTACAATGGGATCATTGACTATTTATTTACTTCACACAACAACTCCGCTGTTTACTTAATTATAGGAGCTTTTCAGTCACCAACCCCCACCCGCCCCAGCTCCATCTCTTCCACGCTCTTCGAGCACACAACCCACCCCCTCCGCCTCCGATAACCCTAAATGATCGTTTGGGCAGATGAAGCGTCTTTTTGGGGGGTCGGGGCAGCGCTCCCCCGCGGATCCGGGAAAGGGAATTTTCCATGAGATGAAGGCGAGGGGACGGGGATTTTCCTGTCAAACTGCACGGCGCGTCTCCCCGGAGATCAGACCTCGGGAAGGCTGCCGGGGGCGGGCGAGAGAGGGGGTGTGTGTGTGGGGGGGGGTGGGTGGGAGATCCCGCAGCGCTTCAAGGCACGTCCAAGCCGCGAAACCACATCGGGAGATGGGGAGAAGGGGCGCTGCGGAGGCGAGCGGGGCCGGGCGACAGAGGAAGGAAGGCACTGGCAATCCTGCAAGGCCGGGGGGGGCTGCGTTTCACACCTCAGCTCATTAGAGAGGCCTTGGCCCTATTATCAGAGCCCCCCTCCCGCACCATTACTCTTAGGAGCGGTAGGCCGGGGAGGCGGGGCAAAGGCTGTCGCGGCTTTTTGCCTTCCCCACGCCGCGCTAGCCTGCCTTCCTCGCCTTCACACGAGATTTCTCCCCCCCGGGCTCCCTTTCCAGCCTGGGTGGGGGGTGGGAGGAAAGTGCCGGAGCTGAGTTCCCCCTAGTGCAGGGCAGGAGCAGAAACAGGCGGGCTTCAGCCTGAGGAAGGAGTGGAGGAGCAGCCGGAGACACCCGCACTCTTTCTAGCACCGCCGCTCACCCCCGCGCCCGCAGGGCAAAATGGGAACGGGCAGAGGTCTCTTAGCGCCGTTTTGCAGGAGGCAGGGTCTAACATTTCCCTCATTCTCCCCCCCCCCCCCCCCCCCCCCCCGCCATGTTTAGAAAAGGGGATCGGGGACCCCGATTCCGAGCTTGGACTTTTAACACCCTGAAAAGTGGCCGCCCGGTGAGCTCAGGCCCCTTTGGCAGCGGCGGGGGGAGGAGAGGCGGGAGCGCTCCTGCTTCGCCGGCCACCGCGGAACCCTGCGGCCGCCGGGGCGAGCGGGCAGCGGCGGGGGCGCCGCCGGGGCTTGACTTTGCGTGGAGCCGGGAGCTGTTGCCGCGGAGGAAGCGGGTTTCTGCTCCTTTAAAGGGCGCTGAGCAGCGCTCCCGACGGGAGGCGGATCTCCCTCCTTCATTCCCTCCCTTCATCCCTCCCTGCTTCCCTCCCTTTTTCCCTCCTTTCCTCCCTCCCTCCTTTCCTCCCCCCCCTCCCTCCTCCCTCTCTCGCTCGGCCGCCGCTTGCCGCCGCCGTCAGTGGTGCCCGGACGCCGGCTGCACCGCAGCCCGGGCAGTCCCCGGCGTCCCGCCACCGCCCTTCCTCCCCCCGCCTCCGCCTTCCTCTCCCTCCCCGCTTCCCCGTCCGCAGCTCAAGGTAGGAGGATGTCCCGGGGTCTCCGGCTGGCTCCCAGGGCCGAAGGGGTTGCATGCAAGTGACGGCCGGGGTGGGGGGTGGGGGGGGGGGAAGGAGGGGGGCGGCGGGGGAAGCACCGTAAGGCTGCCCACCGCGATGTCTCTTGGCCAGGTGTCTCCAAGCGAAGCCGGGCGCTGAGCTGGCGGCCCCGGGCACTGCTGGGCTGGCGGCTCCTGCTGCGCGGGTCTGTCCCTCCTGTGGGGTTGGCAAACCTGTCGCTTTCCTCTCTTTCTCCCCGCCTTGACCCGCACCGTTGTAGCTGCCGCTGTCCCCAGGCTGGGCGCGGAGGGGTGGAAAGCGGGGGCGAGAGGACAGGAAACCGCAGCCCCCTGATGCCCCTCGTCCGGCTCCCGCCGTCGCCCAAAACTGCCCCCCGTAGCCGGAACGCTGCTCCCGGGCCGGGCATAGGGCGGCCCAGCCGGCAGCCTCGACGATGTGTCGTCGTTCCGTCCCCGTCCCGTGTCCCCCCCATTCCCCCCCTCCCTCCCCCTCCGTTATTCTGGGGAAGCGGAGGTGAGAAACGGGATGTAACTTCTCTAGAGTTATAGGTGGACAACAGTCTACTTCCGTGAGGTCTGCTCCTGTCCCTACCTGGCCCCCACCGTACGGTGCTTGTCGGCAGCCCTGTCATTTATTTCGGGCCAAATTCAGCATTTTTTGGGTGAGCATCCATCGCTAATCCAGCCAGGGTGCTGACACTCTCAGTGTAAAGCAAGAGACATTCCTGTCTACGGAGCGGAGGCACGATTGCAAGAGCCGTGTGCGCACTGGAAAGGAATGAATACGTTATAACGAAAACCTCTCTTCACGTTTTCCTTAGAAACTTTTGGGGGAGCAAAGTATGGAAAACATTAAGCATCCTCCTCCCCACATCTTTCACAGCTTCCCCAACCCCAAAACAAACTGAAGGGACGAAAGGCTGATCTGAGATAACATAAATGTTTGTTCTTGCTGTTTAAAACCTGCTAGAAAAGTGCATTGCTGTGGTACCCAAAAGTGCCTGAACAAATAAGTCCATTGCATACTCAGTTCCTTAATTAGAATGCACGTCTTTCCACTAGCTAAAAATTAATTACCATCTTAAAATGTCATTAATCATCGGTGCAGCAGAAACTTGGTTGTAAAAATTTGGACTGAGCTAATAACAGACAGAGGAGAGCCTATGTTTTTTATAGGTGGTGGGAGTGAAGTGCAAGTGGGCCGCAATGTGATTTTAAACGATAATATCAACATTCATTTGAATACTTTGGCAAACGTTTAAAAAGGGAGGACTGTGTTAGTGCTTTGTCAGCAAAGCTGCAATACTCAGGTTCTAGAGATCTGGCGAGGCTGGTCAGGTGTTGCGGTGAGCTGTGGCTCTCACCACACCAGATTGCAACAGCAGGAGGACCCTGGTGGCATGTGTATCTGAAGTGTTTGCAAGGATTTGCCGAAAAATGTCCGAGAAACGAAGCTTTGAGGACCATATGTTATACACATACTAAATTTATATCAGTTGTTGTGGGGAGAGGACAAAACAGTAGATTAGGTGGTATAAAATTCTTATCGTTGCTTTTAGAGACACAGCTATGTCCTGAAAATGAAAGCCATTTCCTTTATAAAGTAATATGGTAAAACTATACATCCCAGTAGGTGGCAGCTAGCTGGAACTGGGTTAACTTTTATTACGATAACAGCAACATGAAAATGTGATCTGAAGGAAAAAGTGCCTGTTATAACAGGTAAACAGAATCACATATCTCCCCTTTCCAAATGAAACATTATCTACATAAGATCACCATTTATACTTGACACATACCCAAAGAATGTAGTAGTCTTTTATTACGCAGAGAAGATTTAAAGGCCTTAAATTGTCTGATCTCCTTTTTCTGCCTATAGCTGGAATGCTATTTTTTTTTTATATCAGCATCACTTTAACATTGTCCTTGTGTATTAAAGATGTGTTATCACCGTGTGTTATGATAGATGACAAAAATGTAAAAAAACACAAACCCAACAACATATAACCAAGGAATTGCAGTTTTCCCAGTTGCTGATCACTGAAGTGTGGAGAGCACTTTCATAAAGACTTTAATCTGAAAGCAACTGTGTAACAGTGGTGATAAACCCCCAAAACACAAGACCAGCTTCTCCAGTATAACATTTTATTAGGGATTTCCAACCTTTGAACTGTACGTCGCACAGAGAAGGAAATGGGAAAGGCGTTAAGAACGTTTACCTGCTCGCATATTGAAGGAGGGTGGACAAAAGTATCTTTTTAAAGGTTACCCTTCCTTTTCCCTCCCTCTCCCGAAGAGGAAATGAAGCTAAAGTCCAATTAACAGAAAAGGGGTCTAGAGTGGTGAAGTCTGAGGCTTTAGTTAATTGTATGGTCTATATTGAAGTGATCTTATTTATAATATTTAGCGAGTTCAAAACGTCTGATGCCTTGCAAGATTTACTTTTTGATAAGGAACTGTTATTCTTGTGAAAGCAATTCTGGATTAACTATGATTTTCCTTCCAGGTGGGAGCTAGGGTTTGCAAGCCAGGGGGGAGGGCTGTTAACAGAGGGCGTTAGGCGCTGTGTGATAGCAGAGGGTATAATACTTGTCTTTAAAGAAGCCGATAACAGACTTTAATTTCCTTTCCGTGCGGTGAAATGACTGGGAAGGAGGCGGCGGGGGGTGCGTGTGTTTGCGTGGAGGGAAGAGGCTTTTTGGCACCCGAAGGGCCGGCGGGGTGGGCGCGGCGGCGGCGGGCCGGGAGCGCTGTCCGTGGTTCTGAAGGTGCCGCGCCGGGCAGGGCCGGGCGCTGTCCGCGGTGGCCAGGCCGCAGCCGGCGGTGGCGGGAGGTTGACACGGGGCGGAGGGGAGGGAAGGGGGCACGGGGGGGGGGGGGGGGGGGGGGGAACGAAACCCCGGCGNNGCGGGAACGAAACACCGGCTAGGAGCCTTTGCCGTACGACCGAGGGGTTGCGGTGGAGGTTGCTGGATGCTTAGTAGCAAAAGGAATGAACGGCAATTTGGTTTATGATTCCAGTTATTGTATAAACGCCTCGGTGAGCTAGGAGCTCTGTTTGGGCTTAGATTACAGGTAGCTGTATTTATGGTTTTTTTTCAAGAGACCTTAGAAAATCAGAAAATGGTACCAGGAGTCACTTTGCCCAAAGTTTAGGTCTTTTCTAATATGCTAAGCTGACGAAGAATATTATATATGCTTAGCAAAACTAATCTCTTTTTTTTTTTTTTTTAAAAGAAGTCCGTTTAGACAGGAAGCTAAGTCTGAGCATTCACAATTTAAAAAGTATCTAAAAATGCCTAATGCCCTTTATGTCAGCAACACCAGGGCAAAGAGGAGGGAAGAAAAGACTGTTCCAAGTGTTCGCGCGTGTTGCTTTTATTTCTCTTTGGACCAAGACAAATTAGGAACGAGTAGAACAGAATAAACGAAATAGCAAATACAAGAAAAAGCATCTCTGTGCATTTTCCCTGGGAGATATTCTAAGTGTGAACTGAAGGAGTCGCTAGATATCCTTGCTTTTAACACTAGGTGTTCTTTTTAAAGTGCTCCAATAGTCAAATCGTCTGATTGAATTCCCTGCTAGACTGCAGAACTAGCCATTCATGATACTTATTTTTGACACTGCAGTTATGCCTCCATCTTAAAGAAAAAAAAAATCAATGATGTTTAATAATCCTCTCTCAGAATGTACATTTCTTTTTGTCAGCGTTTTACAGTGTTTTAAGTAAATGCGTGCAGAGGAAATCAGTAAGCCATAATGATAAAAAGTTACTGTGAATTGCTAACACTTTTAGGGATAAAGAGCACCAACATTACAGGTCCTAATGTAAATGCTGCTGTTTCTTATTTACATGTCCACAATACAGACGTTATTTAAGAATAACTCACCTCTGCCATGCTCTACCTCTCATAGATTCCACAGAGTGTTCTCTTTACCTTGGCATAATCAGTATTTATTTCTGTAAAGTCAGGTTTGTTCTGTGTTCATCTGTATGTATCTGTGGGGGAAGTATCTCAGTGATATTTTCTTTAGTAATAAAAGACAGGGAGGGAGATAAAGGAGACAAAAGATGTCTGTAGGCAGAAAGTAGAATAAAATGAATTCATTTTGCTGGTGGGGACTGGAAATTATCTTTTAATATTTGTAATAAAGCTTAAGTATGTTCAGCAAAAGCTTAGATTGCAAAGCCTGACAGTCCTGGTTCAAAGTATTTTAATGGATACAGGCACACAACTAATTCTAGTTCCAAGGAAAATCTGAAGTGGTCCACAAAGTGAGTTTATCTTCTTTGGAACACCTGGCCAAAAGACAAAAGTCTGTGGCTGCATTTGCAGATACAAACTCAGTATCCCGTTATCAACCCGGGAAGTGCTATTGTTCTCACCGAGGGCTGCAAAATGACAAACTACATAGATCTCTCAGTACAGGGAGGAACAACAATATTTCCATAATACCAGCTTGAAAGGAAAGCAGAATGCAAAATCAGACGGTGGCATAATAGAGTGGGAAACATAAACTAGTAAATCCCCAAGTTACTGTATTTTAAGCAACACTGCAATTTCAGGCGAGTTGAGCGAAACAGGTTGTGCATTCAACAAGGCGGTTCCTGTTTCCCTTTGCAAAAGCAAACTGGTGCTCTCTGGGTCCGGAGCAAGTTCCTACGGACAGTCAGTACCCAAGCCATCACATTTACCCTGTTTCATGCATTAACGTGAGTAACACTCAGTGGACGTAAACATCATTATAATTTATTTATTTATTAGCCTAAACGCTACTCTGATAACCTGCATGACTTTATTGTCAGCCTCCTCTTTCCCAACTCTAAAGCTAAGTGATTTCGACCCAGGCAGTCAGCTATTAAAATGCACGAATTGATTTTTACACAAGCGATTCTCTTCTCCCCTGTAGCCCCCTCCCTCCCGCTACGGACCCTCATAGCTATTGTTCAGAACAACTGAAACACTACTAATAATTAGAAGCACGTAAATAAAACCGAGCTGCTTTTTTTTTTGCCTTTTTTTTTTTTTTTTTTTTTTTTTCCTCCGACGACTCTAGGCGATCAGATCGGTTGCATAATAGAAATTGGGAAGGCTGCCTGGCAGGCAGCCTTAAGAAGAGAAGAGCTATCTCAATTTCTCTCACTTAATCTTGGCTTCGCGTCAGAAGCTGTGCAGCAGTGCAGTAGAACGGGAGCACGGCAAAAGCTTCGCCAGCGAAGCGGCTGGTGCTCATCGCCTCTCGCTGTGTGGCGATACCTCAGCGATTTCTGGAGCTGGATTACCTATTGATTTTCCTCCTTTCTTGCCTCCCAGGTTTACTCGGCTGGACATTGTGTGTGTTTGGATTTCTCAAGGATTCTCCCCCGACTAACATGGATGTCCCACCATTCCTTGCAGTTGAAGGTTGCTCCTTGGCGCAGTGAATGAAGAACATGCAGGGATTGCTAATGGGTTTGGGAAGCGTAGACTCTCTCCTCTCTCTGTGACCATGCCGTGATCGTGTCTGAGGGCCATCAGTTTACGTACCCTCATTCTCACCCTACCGGGGAACCTGACGGCTTAGAAGGGGGAAGTAAGGCAGCGCGTGTGTGCATAGAAACATCATGAAGATTATTTCCCCTATTCTAACTAATCCAGTCTTCAGATGCACCATTAGACTCCTTCTTTGCTTACTGTGGATTGGATATTCTCAAGGAACCACACATGTACTAAGATTTGGTAAGATTTCCGACACTTTTTTTCGTTGTGCGCTTAAACCTGAACGCGATATACGTAGGGTTGACTCAGAAGGGGGTGCTGGGGGAGAGCTGGGACACGCTACCGGCGTCAGGCACTCAAGTCCCTCTTATTTTTGCATCCGGAGGGATGAATTGCTGTGTGTTTTTTCCTGTCGCTGCAGCTCATTGTAGCCGTAGTAACGGCACGATGATGATGATAATTATAATAACAATAGAGAGAAAGATGACTGGCAAAAGCGTTTGCCTAGGGCTCTGCGCAGCTTGCGTGGCTTCCTCATAATGTACCTTTTTTTTTTGTTTGTTCCCATAGTAGTGGAAAGCATGGCTAATGCGGTGCTCGATCATTTAAAAATCTGTCAACTAGTTGTTAAGTTTCGGCCGCCCGTCTCTGGACCACGAGCCGAGCCTCTGTGGGAGCAACGCTGTGATTTGAGACCTTCGGGTTGATATCCCTTGAAGCGCCTGCCTAGTTGCTTGCCGCTCCAGAGGCGTTTAGGGTTAGAGAAAAGGTGACTTATGTCTTCAAAAGGTGGTCGTGAACCTTTGCGACACGTTTCAAAACCACAGCTTTTCTATGCGAGGAAAGTTGTATTAGTCCGTTCCCCTCCCCGCCCCCCCCCCCCCCCGGAAAAAAAAAAAAAAAAAAAAAAAAAAAAAGAGAGAGACAAGTCATAGCACAGACCGAAATTTCAAGGATAAAAGGTTTTACAGTTTGAAGACTATCCCAGCTGAACCATGAAACTAACCTTAACAGCTTAACAGCCCGTGTACGCGCGTGTGTGCGTGTGCATGAGAAAGCAAGCGAGGGAGGAATTTCAGGCGCTGCATTCCCTATAGAAGTTTCCCAGTAAGGGAGGGCAGGACGGAGACGAAAGTTCACCCCGCGCCCAAGGGGGTCTGTGCGGGCCGGGGAAGCCCTCCGTGGCGAGCCACAGAGGTAGCCCCGCGTCCTCCGAGCCGCCCGGGTACGGCGGGCGGAGCGCAGCGCAGCGCCCCGCGGGAGACGCTGCCGGGAGCGGCGGAGAGGACAGGCCGAAAGTTGCTTCCCCAGGGAAGCGGAACCCTCCGTGCCGACCGACAGCACGGTGGGAGGCGGCGGGGGTCTCCCTCATTCGCGCTGTGGCAGCCGCTACATCCGTTTCCGTGGGGCATTAAAAGCTCTGGTCTTCGCCTGGGAGCAGTGGATGGTTTGTATCTGATTTTGTTTAAATTCCACCCCCCCGCACACGATTTCATGTGGAGGGGAAGGTGGGTGATGATTAAAAAGTCCCCGATCTCGTGTGCTGAATTCCTAGTAGTACTTATTCTGTGCTTCCAGCTGGTCTAAAGGTGGTGCTTAAGGCATGTTGCTCTTAGCAACCGTCTTCAGGAATGCTTCTTTCTTTGGACATGGCTAAACGGGTCCGTATATCATTGCGGCGTTTAGATCAGTCTGATCCGTAATCATGGCCGTGAAATTAGTGCTAGGGCTGCCTGTAATCTGGCAATGTCTGACTGACTGACTGACTGACTGTCCTTCCGCGAACCGGGCTTCACGACTGTTGCCGAGGGTCGGTCTCTAGGAGTCTGAATTACTTTCAAGGGTAACTGTGTAAACAAACAGCTTCCCGGCCACACCACTGGCAGGAGGGTGGGCTTTCCTCCTTGGGATTAGCATTCTTTCTGAACTGTTAGTCCAGTAGAGACTGGAGACTCCCTGTAGAGATAGCCCTGGGGGGCAGCACTTTGATTATGATTAGAATAATAAATAATCCCGAGATTGAAGGGTGGCGCAGTGGGACTCCGGCGACCAGTGCCAGAGTCGCTCACGGGTGTGTTTTTGGGGGGTAACTTCCCTGCCCAACTGCCTCTTGGTCCCGCGGTCGGTTCTTTGTAGCAGCGAAGTGAGACTCCGCTTCTGAATCGTCCTTTTCCTTGGCTTTCAAAAGAATTGTCGCCGAGCCATCTCTGGGGCTTAAAAATAGGTAGGGAGCAGCTGGCTAGTTTATTTTTACCATGGCAAATGTTAGACGTAAGATAGATAGAGAGGGGGAAGGCTTTTTACCCTGTTCGGCCGGGCCTGTTGCACTGTCTCTGTTTTAAGGAGTCTGGGTTTAGCCCAGTCCGAGTGGGGAGTGACTCTGCCCGCGGAGGAACACCTGCTCCGCCCGCGGAGGAACACCTGCTCCTGCCCCAGAGGCCGCCAGCTCTGCCTCTGCCGAGGGAGGGCATGGCGGGGAGGAGGGAAGGAGCGGGGAGGGAGCTGGGGAAAAGCTTTGATTGTTTTTGCGAGGGGAATTCCCCGTCGCTCCCCCCGGATTCCCGTGCTATCTGTCCCTTCGGGATGTCCTTGCGACCAGGAGGATGGGATCCTGGGTGCCTTCCCGCGGAGTCCTTCACGAGGAGAAGCGAGAGCTGAGGAGATTCCCTCCAGAAGGCAGCCTGCCAAGCCCCCGCTCTTCTTCCTCAGCCAGCAGTGCTATGGCAACAGGGGAGAGCTTGGAGCCTGCCAGAGCTCCAGCCCCCTCATTCCTCCTGTGCAAATTAACCACCATGGATTCGCATTGTCCTTCCCACGGCTTCTCTCATTGTTGGGACTAGCCGGCACGTCCTTTCTCTCTCTCTCAGGCTACCTTTTAGCAACCACGGGAATGTCGAGCCGCCTGAGTTATCTGTCAAATGCGGGGAGGGGGGGACGACAGGGGGAGAAGTATTTTTCCCAACGCCTTATGGAGCTAACACACGGAGAAGCCGGTGCGACGGCGTAATTCCCTCCCCAGCAGCGCTCACTCGGGCATCTGGGCACCTGCTGATGGAGTAGGGCAACGGAGCATTTGGGTACCGCACCATGCGCCCTTCCTAAATGACACCTTGCTTTAGGGCGTGCGGCCAAGCTCCTTCCCTTGTCCTTTTCGGACGAGTTTCCCATGAGCAAGCGCAGGAAACGCTGCGGGTGAGGCTTGTGCCCAAAATACTCGAGGGCTTCAGACAGGGACAACCCTGAGCCACTGCTGCGGGTGAAAGGACAGGTCCCAGTTTGACAAGGGAGAAAACCACCAGCCTAGTATTTTTCTCACCGCCGTGCTAAGTGTGATGGAAACCTTTTCCTTATCACTTGGCACCGTGCAAAAGCCAAAATACGTGACCGCCGACAGATCTGCTCCGTTATCAGGGATCACGTTTCGAAGCTTCCCGAGTCCCTGCTCCTGTGTAAGAGCAGAGCCGGGGCCGCGGCTCCCCAAAACCACCAACCAGCCCAGCAGATCCACAGCCTAGCCCAACCGCCTCGGGCCTGGGGGCCAGTCTCCACCACATCACCTTTTCCTAGACCACCTCGCTCTGTCTTTATGTCCTTGAGGGCATCCCAGCACTTTGCCCCGCAAGGCCGAATTAACAAGCCATTAAGAGCTGTTAACCATCAGTAACTGCTCAGCTGCGTTTCCAAAAACCCACCCCTTCCCTTGCCCAAGGCGGTAAGAGGCCGGGCTGTTAAAAACCCTTCTTTTCTTATCTACACGGTGTACGATTGTCACTTTGAAGACTGGAACGCTCTAAAACGCCCTCCTTTATTTACATTGTCTGTTTTGGGCATTGTCTCTGCTGCTGCAGAGAAGTAATTCACCTTTCCTGGAGCAAAGGTGTGAAGAGGGACCAGTGACTGGAAGGTGAAAGCGGTTTGACTACTGAATTTTCTCGTTCTCTGTCAGGTAACTCATTATTTGTGAAAGTGTGGTGAAAGACTAAAGACCTCCATCGCAAGGGGCGCATTGGCCTGATGTTTCCCTGCTTTGTGAGATACTTTGTTTTCTTCAGAGCATTCAAAAAGAAGGGTAAAGAAAAGTAGAGGCCCATGTCCGTAATCTTGGCTTTTTGTTTCTTTGGAGTTGCCTGGTTTCACGCAGAGGAAGGGAGCTGAATGTTGTGGGTTACAATGAACTATAAGGGAAGAGGAGTGTCTTCTTCCAGCTTCAAGGCAAAAGAAAGCCAAGAAAGATGGGAACCCTTTCTCAAAGAATGAAGGGGGAGTTTTGAACACTTGACTTCTTTATATTTTTTTTTTTGCCTAAAAAAACCCTCCACACCAAGCTCTTACAAATTTCCCATTACCATCCATAAAATAATAATAGTAATAGCAAAACAAACCTCTATGTGATCGTGTAAACTTTGGGACTAAATTAAAACCAACCTCATTTCTCAACTCCATTGTGGAACCCGGAGAGGGGAATCGCTATATGCTTCTCCGTCAAGATTTAGCACAGGTTTCATCTGACATCCTTCTTGACTGGGCTCCTTTAGCTCAAACAGACTGAGTTTACATCCACAGAATTGTTTTTATGAGCTCGAGCGTGGCAAAAGCAGAGAAGATGCCGGCTCATTGCGGCCACTGCTTGTGCACTTGCCGGTGAGTGTCGAGCCACTCGTTTTTGGGATTCGGGTGACCCTTTTAACATAGTGGCGTTTAAAACCAGCAAAAAGTCACGGAACAGTAGTTTGAGCTCTGTGCAAAGGGGTACGAGGCAACAGTTCCAGTGAAAAATACCTGCTGGTTAACCATGTAGAGTTTTGCAAGGCTGGACCTGCATTAGCTCTCCTGGATGTGCACTTTCTTTCCTTTGGGATTCCGCACTGACACCCTTTTAAGAGGAAAGAGGTAACCTTTCTGCCTGTGTTTAAGAGAGAAATGAGAAAACGTACGTATCTGGTTTTAGAGGGGAAGGAGGTCTGCCTTCAGATCAAGAGTGCGATGAAAATCTGCAAAATAAACAGCTGTTGTGGCAGCCCTCAGAGGTCCGGGGCTTGGTGATTCCAGTATTTAGAACCAATGAGAATTTTTCTGGCAAGGACGAGAATCTTTCAATATGTGTTAACATCTTCACCGAGAGGAGTTCACAATCAGTCTTGGAAACAACAACAGAAATCTTTGAAAGAAGAGTAAGGTTAAGAGCCTCGGGAAGGCAGCGGGGAGGTGAGGAGCATTGTTATTGACTGGTCCAGATTAAACAGCACAGAGGAAGATTTCAATTTGATAACGTCACAGCCCTTCCTGTTTTTCTTTGCTGCCTCTGCTGACAATTTTGTAAGGTAATTAAATTGGCTGATTGAAGTCACAGTGGTCATGGGGCGATAAAGACCATTTGGATTTAATGGAATTTAGAAACAACGGTGCGCTGAACACAACTCTTACCGAACGAGAATTTTAATGACTCATTCAGGGTGCTGACTACATAGAACGTCCTGGACGAGTTTAATTGAAAGGGCAAAGCAGATTAGCTGTATACAGTCTTTATTGCACTAGATAGGGGAATTGGAATTATCCTTTTAAAAGACTCATTATTGCATTATCAAGATTTAATGTAGGTTAAGAAAGCTTTCCTCCGTGTGGGCTTTCTGGAATATCCCCAGATCCTTTCACCCAGTGTTTGGAACGCCAACAGCCTTGTAAAAGGATTTTCACACCATTGTCCGATGGACTGGATGCTGAGAAGTATAACTCGCTTTTTACTGACTGTTACTTGTCTTTTGAAGTGATGCAAAGTTCAAGTAATACATTCCATTTAAATGTGGTAGCTGAATGAAATGGTTTCTCTCACCAGAGATAAGAAACCAGAGCAAAAGAGATTTTTCTAAACTCGCATATTAGAGATTTTTTAAAAATTCTATTTTATACAAGAGAAAATCCCCTCGATTTAGAAAAAAATTAAACCAAATATTTTGTAGTCATTGCAAATAATAGCAGGTTTTTGTTCCCTACTTAATTTACCTTGTCTGTTTCTAAGTTTTAACCTTCATCCTCTTTAATCTCTTCCAGAGGAACAATTACTAGAAGTTCTGTCAATAATGCAAAAGAGAAACTAGAAGGTCTCTTATTTCCATACTACTCCGTCTGCAAAGGCAAATAAATGTTTCCCGAATCAGCTTTTTATAATGTTATGCTGTAATGTATGTTGGAAGATTAGATTAAGCAGTATGATAGTATAATCTCATTATGTTGTCATATCTGAATTGGAATACGGATAATCAAAGACCACTATCATATTAATACTTATAATTTTGTGCTTTTCCTTCCTGAGACTTTGGGCTCCTCTATTACACAGTAATAATAGTCTTAGGTTTATATAGTGCTTTCAGTCTAAAGAGCCCCAGCTTTCAGTAGTGTACAGAACAAACGTGTCACGGTCATTATTCCAATTACTGGAGCTCAGCCAGCTTTGGATAAACTAGATGGCATTGTAATACTATGTAAAACAGTAAACAGGAGTTTAAAAACGTATTCTAAATGCCATTATAAATGTATTTTTTTAACAATTAAAACCACAAAGCTTTTTTTTTTTTTTTTTTTTTTTTTCCCTCCCTCTCCTCTTCTTTGGGCAAAGATTAGAAGCGCCCCATGGGAGTGGTGCTGAAAACTGCTCTTTTTACATGTCCCACAATGAGACAATTGGCTCAAAATTTGCAAGTGATTTGGATCAGCCTGGATTCGGGTTTCATCATTCTTGTGTAGTCTTTCCAAAATACTATTGAAATGGAGTAACTGATCTAGGAATGTATTCGGTGGCTTTGTTTGATTTATCTTTCAAATTAAATACGCATTTTTAGAGGTTATATATTTTTTTTTTAGCTGTTTCCATTTCTAGATGTTTCTGCCTGTGGTTCTTTGCTAGTATTGTGTCTGGTGTCTACAGCAGGGGTATTTTAAAGCACACCTACGCTGTAGTCCTTAGATAACAATGTTTTGTTATCAATGCATCAAAAGGTTAATTCATTTATGGCTCTTACAGAATTTAATCTTGATATTTGGGGAAATATGTTCATTCACATCAGCTGGACGCCTATTTTATTGTATTTCCACTCCCCCTCCCAAGCTCTTTAAAAACTCGTTTTTCAATAAAATGGTTATATGGATTTCAAAGTCAGTTGAACTATAAATGTTGAAAATGTCTGTCAATATTTCAGCATGAAAAAAGCCCTGACTGTTAGAGTCACTAATTCTTGTCTTAGGGTCAGTAACACTGGAAGAAGAGCAGTCCAGGGAGAGCTGACTTACTATGCTGTCAGGAACTGTTGTTCAGGAGACTTGATGAGTTTTTCAATTCAATGCATGATGGCTTTTTTTCCTCTTCTTTTCTTCTTTATTAGCATTTTTCTAGGTGTCTCTGATGTTTTCTACTTATATAAACATTCTCTCAAATTTCAAAGTGCGTATCTACATCTTAAAGTACCAGATGATCCATGTGCATTTTTACAGATTAATGGAAAAATTAATGGTGTCTTATGGAAGGACAAAACAATTCTGAAAGAAGAAATTTTTATTTTTTCCAATTTTTTTTTTTTTTTAATTGCTGAGATAGTGAGTAATAATTTTCTATCCAATAGAGGAATGTATGTTTGAATGTTATTTTTCTGGTCGTTTTCAGAAAGTCTTTGGTTTTCTAACCTTCTGGGAAACTGAATGAAAAACTAAAAAATCTGAAAGGCTTCTTTTCTCTCTAAAATCTAAACTTCTAGTCCAAGCCAAGCCTTAGGCCTCCTCTGCAGTTTTTGGAGAGTGAAGGAGGTAGAAGAATTAGACAAGGTTGGCTTGGACTTGGATATCTCTTACATGGCAAAAACTAGGCCAGATGAACTGTGCCTTTCATGGCATCAGCAATATGGAGGAAGCGAAAGTGGATTGAGTAGGGATTTTAATTTTTCTCTCCAGGTTTTGAGGTTTATCACCACAAACTGAACACAGTTTTTCGGGTAGGAATTTAAAAGAGAAAATGTGTTGAAGGCTCAACAGCTTGTTCCTGATACTAAAATACCAGTAAAGCTGAAACGGAAACTTCTCATTCATTCTGCTAAAAACTCCCCAGCAAATGAGTGGTACTTGTTTTCACAATACGTAATCATAATCAGTCCTGTAAATAAGGACTTGTTTGTGAACATATGTATTTAACTGATTATTTTACAGAAGTTTACTGGGAAAAGTTTATCAAGCTTGCTTCAAAAGATGCAGAGCTACTTCAGCTTTAGAACATTGTGCTATCTTCACATTTAGGTCTTTCTGTATCTCCAGTGAAATGTTTCAAATTAAGTGTTGCATTTCTCTGAATATAAAAATAGCTATTACTTGAAAGTGGTTTTTGTCATAAGATAACTGATATTGAATTCAAAACACTTTTATTAAAATGCTCATTCATGTGCATATACACGCTTAGTAGGTGATAATCTGGGTAAATTTATTAAGGATTATTTTATAATTGAACTTGCCAGCCATTTGGGCTTTTGTCCTTCTCCAGGAACTAAATATACACCAGCTATTTCAGTCAGTTTAGGAGCTAAACATATGTCAGCTGTATCAATCAGCTCATATTTATGCTGCTATTTAAAAGTTGCACAATTATGACATGACTTACCAAACAGTCCATAATAAAAATAATTACACCAGTAAGCATGAAACATTTACAAGAAAATCTGAGTCTTGTAGCTCAAATTTATGACTTTTACCATTATTTTCTTTAAGCCTGTAAGCAAATATTTTAAGTCCCACCTCAACAATTATCATTGTAAAACCTTGAAGAAAGCAGTTATTTTACTTGGAGACCAAACAATTTCCCATCTATATTTTCAGTCAGTGCTCTGTTGTCAGTCAATACCAACTACCTAGACTGTTAGAGAAATACAGTCCTTGCTAGTTTAGTGCTAAGGGATTTATGTTAGTGTGTTTCTATTTTTACACCACAGATAGTAGGAAATATCTGTATGCTCTGTGAAGTTTGGCATATGTAGTTATTCACAACTATAATTTATGGATCAATAATCGATATAAGATAATTTACAGCATACTTTAGGTCTGATTCTCCTCTTACTTTCCATTCAGGTTGGTCACTCATGTTAGTACAAAATGAAACAGTGACCAGAACTTGTAGGACACTGTTTAGAAAAAGAATGTTTTAGATCTTTCTAATGGCAAAACTAAGTAATTATGTTAAAGTCCATGGGAATTTTCTGTTTGTTCTAGGTACAGTTATTGCCTGGATGAGTTGGTGATAGAGCATTCTTCCTAAAATGCATGATTAGGTCCATAGTGAAGCTGAATAACACAGTGCTCTTCCAGTCGAGCCACTGGTTGACATTAGTGAAGGATCTCCATCCAGAATTTGTCTTGAATTTTTTCCCCAATTATCTTTTAAAATTGCAAAATTGCACTAAGCTTTTTTTTTTTTTACACTTAAATATGTCATTCACTTATTAACAATACATATCAGTGTACTATAAAACAAGTTCAACATGACAGCAAATAATTTTGGGTGGTGTTTTTTTTTTTTTTTAAGTTGGAAAGGGTATATGCATTGGTTAAAGATACTGCAGCTCAGTAGTAGCTACAACACAATCAGAAACATTGTGCTGTGTAGAAGTGTACGTAAGTAACATACAGATTGCATATTCTGTAGGAGGAAAGCATTTTCTAAAGCAATAACTTCATTGTTATTCCACAACATTTATCCTACAAGGCAGGAAATCTTTAAAAGAAATTCCATGTTACTTATTCATTAAGGAATTAGGTAAAAAGGTACGTTAGGGAAATGAAAATGATACACAGTACTCTCAATCAGGGGAATTAATTGTCTTCTAAAATGCTTCATTATAGTAATTTTTGGATTTATATTCATTAATGGGAGCATCTATGTTCATATTTTATGCATTTCAATAACTGAAATTTGTTCAAAAAACCATACAGAACCTTTAAGAAATCATCAGCATGCATTTAAGTATTACATTAAAATTCATTATTCTTGTTTCATATTGTGACACCTAACAAGGTCCAATGTCATGTCTGGGCCTTAGGGAATCTAATTTGTAACATTGTTCCCCATCGGATTTTTACTGTTCAAATATGTTAACAGTTTTCATGGCTTACTAACAAAATATCTTCTTGTTCAAGTTGAAAGAGGACCCTAAATCACCTACTTCTTGCATTTAAAAAATATTTACAAATTCTTCCTTAAAAAAATGTAGTCTTTCTGGTGTTATATGTCACCCATGCTTCTTTCTAGTCCGTGTAGCAATAAACTTTTGATAATGCACTTCCTGGAGGAGGTTTGAGAATAACAGTGCAGATGGATTAAAGGCCATCAGTGATGAACAAACACCACAGAAAGGAATTACAAATAGTAAGATTTTTTTTCTTTTGTTCAATCAAAACCAAACATAAAGATGATGCTTGGCAAAATGATCCAGCCATACCAAAAAGATAGTATAGCTTTATTTTTGTGAACTAAGAAATTACTCAGTTAAATCCTGTTGCTTTGTATGGGATACAGAATGTGATGTTTACATTGAGAACAGAAATATAGTTAAATAAGCAAATGTGCACATAAATAGATCTTTTCTTAGCCTTGAAGGAAACATAGATGAGGTCAGTTCAGGGGAATTAGTAAGCCCTGCGTGTGCCTCATCTGTAAGCAATTGAGAGAAGAAAATGGAAATTTGTGAAAGATACATGTGACTTCCTTTCAGTACTGCTGTATGTATTTGTTTGGATGTCCTTGAGAAGGAAAAACTATAAAATATGACTGTTATTAAGGCTTATCTCTTCAGATCTCAGCAGACTCTATCATTTACGACATTCAATATGCCTGCAGAAACTTACTGTGAGACTGTGATATGGCTGAGAAAAATGCTTCCAAAATGCATTAAATCAGATTTATTTGTCTCTTCAAACCTACCAAAACAATGAAAAAATCACATTTAAAGATCAAATCAACATTAGTCACAACATCTTCAGTTGTTACCCAGTTGTGACCTTTTGTGTCTAGACATTGGAGATTTCAAATTTACCTATGCACTTGTATCATTCTGTGATTATTAACATTCATTAAACATTGCTTTTGTTGAAACTTGAGGTATGATTATACCATATTCTCATATAAACAGCGTGGGTTGTTTTTCAGAACACTTTTCACTCATTTCATTCAGGGGAAGATGCTTGAGTTGGATAAAATTGTTGTGTCTAGCTGTCTTGTGGGCACTTCACTCTTCTGTTTGACTTCTAGTTTGTAAGAAAGTTGCAACACCTTTTTTTCCCCTGTTAGCACCAATCATTCAAAATATCCTTTCTGCTGTGTGGTTGTACTATGTACTGGTTTCTTACTTATCAGGAGTCATCTGATGATTGTAAGGACAGAAAATTAAAATTCTGTCATCTGCTCCACCCAGGTTATATACTTACAGAAGTAAACAGCAATATTTTCACTAATCATATTAACAATAGATTATCAGACTGATGGTAACTTTCTTTATTACTTATTTTTTTGGCAGTTGTTTCTGAGTGACACAGTATCTTTGTGACTTGAACGAAGGAACTAGGCAGCAATAGATTTAAAAGTAAAACCCTGTGTGAACGTGTGCACGTGCATAGATTTTCCTGCTGTGGTAGCCCAAATGCAGGGGAGAAAAACTAAACCAAAACAAAAAGTGGGAGTATGTCTCCTTTGATGGAGTTGTCTTTAACATAAACTAGAATTGCCTGAGGGTGCATCAAGGGTCTGTGATGGAAGGATTCATAAGGATTATCCATCTGCTTCCTGACAAGTAGTGTGAGCACGGGGATAGCAAAGAGCTGTGAAGGTGACAGAATCTGTTCTCGCATGGTGTGATCTTCATGCATATTTTCAAAGTGGTCGTGAAAACAAAAAAAAAAATTCAAGAAAGAAACTACGAAATTCAGCAAAACTCTTACAAAGTCAAGTGTATTCATAACAGAAAAAGAAGACAACATTTCAGAATTTCCTACCCTAAGGGAAAAAACCCTAAATTCTGTGAATGAAACTATGGATTTATAATATGATTTTATGCCTTCAACACCTGCCCCCCCTCTTCTCTCTCCTCCCCCCCCCCCCCCCCCCCCCCCCCCCCCCCCCCCCTCTCCATCCCCAACTACTGAGAATGTGGAAATGGTGCTTGTTAACGCAGCGACTGGGTTTGCCATGGAGCAATAGTCACAGTGGAGGGTAAATCCTCAATCAGAAAGTGGATCTGCTTCTGTGCCAGACCCATAGAAACTTACTTTCACTACTGTTTCAGGAGGAGGTAATTATGTCAATATTACTGGGTGTGACTAGCAGATCATATTAAAGGTCAATTTCTACTACAGTTTAATTTCTTCTTAGCCGGATAGCCTAAAATTATAGCACTGCAACCTTAATTTTCTAGGCCTCCATTGTAAGAAGCTTTGAGGTGCCAAGGTTCAGCGGGCACTTCTCTGCTGACCAATTAGGGGAACTCCTGAGGAGACAGAATAGTTTTCATTACATCAATATCTGATTAAGCACAATTTCCACAAAAGCTTATCCACATGGATAACTTCACAAATATGGTTAATAGGTAGAAAACCAGAAGGGATTTTACTTGCATGAGTTGTCCTGTTGAACTGTAATTTTAAAAAAGAAGCCGAAGGAAGTGACTAAATATTAGCTTATGTTTTAGAGTTCATTTAGCTCTGAAGCTGAAGTAATCCATGGAAGCTCATTTTACCTACTTTGGCAGAAAATAAAACCCGGAAAATACCGGCTTTGGTGTCACCCTAAACAGTTGAGCTGTTTGTGCTAGGCAAATTGAGAGGAAAAATAGAAAGGGCTACTCTAGGTATTAATGAAATATTTTTGCAGTTGGTGAAGATCATTGTGCTGTTACACAAAAGGATTTTCTGCCAGGGCTGGCAAGGGACATGAGTATATTGAGATTTTCAGATGCCTTACGAGTTCTGAAACACCCTATCTGTAGTACAATAACTTATATTTGTAGTGCTAGTGAGCTGGAAGTGCAGAGGGTCACAGTGCTTTGCTTTTAAAAATATCTTTAGCTCATGTTTTATAATTAGTTCCCTTAATTAAATTTTTTTATGGTCTTTGGAAATTAGTTGCCTTTCAACAGAACATCAGAGTTATAAGAAATTCATTTAGGTTGATTTTCATCACAGGCAAGAGTTTTTGAGCACACAGGTTATTTCAGAACTTCTATAAAAAATGCTAGTCTATTTTTTTTTAATAACATTATCTTGCTTGAAGTATATATTATCTTTTTAAAAAATAATCTTTCTTTCAATAGCAACCAAATAACTTACAACTTTGTGTGTGTTTTATGCAAACACTGTGATCAGTTATAGAAACAGGGAGTATGTGAAATGAAACTTCTCAAGTGGACTTAAGTTCTATTTTAAAAAATGTCTTTAATGTCTAAAGTAATGGGCTTCAGGAATAACTAAAATTATACTAGTGTCTTTTGCCTAAATTGGGTTTTTGTGATTAATTTTACCTTTTGCTTGATCAGAGTTCGTGTAGGTCTAATCCCATCTTTGATAAGAAGGAATTTTATTAAGAATTTTGAAATGCAAATGAAAATTGGTAAGACTGTCTTAGAGACAGTTTGGCCATCAACTTAATTGAATATAACACATTATTAGTAAAGTAACTGATAAAACTATAAATATATTATTTAAAGATACTCTTTTTAGAAGTTCAGAAAATTCATTCATACATATATTTTGTGTAAGATATAAAACGCGCTCAGAGATTAAAATTCACTGGCTAAAGTGACAACATTTATATCCAGTGTATACTTGTCCAATAATCCTGATCCAGAATTTGACTCATAACATTTTAGTTGCCAAAGGGAGAACTCAAAGGGACTGTGAGTTACTCTCCTCTCATAGAGTATAATACTCTACTGAAATCCTAAATTTGGACTAGGTTTTCCCTGCTTAAATCACAGCTCACTAAAGGCCACACCACAGGTCAGTTAATACTTTGTACAGTTCCAGAGATGTCAGTAAGAATGTTTTGCATATGCAGAAAAGATTGCATAATATGACCTGATTTTTAAGGGGATTGGGCACTTGTTATTCCTATTGATAGGAATCCATGGGAAGTGGCAGCACTTTGCAGTGACTCTTAAGTAGGTATATAGGTCTCTGGATCAGAAAACTTAAAGATTTTACACTTCTTAAAGATGCTGTAATTTGTATTTCTGCATGCTGCTAAAGTGACCAGACCTGCTCACTTACAAGCTGCTCTGGCCTCCGTAATGGCTGGATAATTTCACAGGGGTTTGAAAACTGCCTTTGCTGTTAAATCGCTTTCACAGGTGCTCTAGCTTATAGGAAAAAAATAGCATATTCAGTTCAAAAGTGTTCATGCAATTTATTATGGCAAAGATATTTGGGATGGTAATTTTGAATTATCTATTCCTTGTTCTGAACCTTTAATACAAATGGCCATTGGCGTGTTTCTGTAATTAACTCCTGGAGTCATGTTTATATGTAAACTTTCCCTGGATAGCTTTATAACAATGGTATAATGCTTCTTAAGGAAAACAGAATCTGAAAATCATATACTGGATTTTTCCTCAAGTTCAAGGCTTTTGTGACCTATACGTTTACAGGTTTGTCTTAGAAAAGCGTATCTTATGTGGCTAGATGTGCTGTGAAATAAAGAAATTCTGCAATGAGGCTTAATTCTGGTTACTTGAGAATGGTTAAATAACTGTCTACTTAGCATTATGACATTCAGTCACTTAATCACTATAACAAATTACTTCAATAATATCAAAGTTAAATATTCACAGCAATGTTATTAAAAATCTTATTTTACATCTTAACTTTACAGTTATTGATTAAAAGCTTAATGCAATTTCCATGCCAAATTTACAAGAGTATAATTAACTTAAAAAACTGAATTTCAAAAAATCACTGCACGTTGTTCAAAACAAGTATTATGGAATCTATTTCATTTAGTGTATCTGTTTCATAGGATAAATGTTATTTTCAAGGATATATATAAAATTAAAGCAGATGGATCTAGAAATAAAACATATGGGTATACATATGCTAAAATGCTCTTTAGAATGAACCTCTTATGAACTCTGGTATGTAATTGGTGGGAAATACAACATGCTCTGTTGCTAGAGTTACTTTTGTTGACTTTTGAGATATCAATGGAAATATAATAGATATTTCAAAACAAAATTTTAATTTTAAAACATAAAATCAGTGAGTGCTGGGAACTTCATAGCAAAGTTTTCAACAGTACTTTTTAATGAACGTTTCCAGTGTTTGTGTAGAAAGCATCATATGAAAAGAACTTGGTTTGTCTGCTTTTAAGCTGGTTGAAATGTAAGCAGCAAAATATGAAAGATCTTCAAACAGTAACTAGGTAATAGAAGCATTTGCGATCATTTGCAAAATGTGCTACTATTCTGTGACTATTTTTGCCTGTTTCCTTCTTATCTTGATCTTGGAACACCCAAGTGCTAAAATCTCAGTATGCACATACAGCAGCCTGCATAACTCATTTGACAGTGAATTGAATTAGTCTTTATGTATGAGAGAAGTCTCAGGAACAGATAATTTGGCAGGGTTTTCACAATAAACACATTATTTTCCATAAATAGATATATATTCCATAATTTTGTTTTCAGAGAAAGTAAATGCTTTCAAATTAGCATATTGCTTCTCTTACAACATGCTGGTAGATGTCTACAAGATTCCAGTGGTGGAGTTTTCCGTCTGCACTGTGACTACTTTAAATAAATTAATATTACTATATAACTGCAGCCAGTAAGAGTTAAGTAATGAATAACAGCTCCTGGACTTCTCTGTTCCCTTTTTTGTTTTATATTCCATTTCCATTAATTTCTTTTTTCATTAATCCCACAGTTTTATTCATCCTTTACAATTTCAAGCTAGAGAAAACAAATTAAGAAAAAAGCCCACCCTGTTAATTGTCTTTATTTGCTTTAATGCTGCTAGTCCATATTATCTGCTCTCTTAAATTGAGTTTGGGATTGCCAGCTTTAAGGGTATTACACTGCATTTTGGGATGCTGCCAGCATATCCTGAGCAAATATATTTAAATCAAAGCTAAGCTGCTTAAAATATTCATGTTATGCTCTTAGTGTGGTTTAGAGAAATGTGAAACCATTTAAGACTTGCAAACCTGTTTTATGGCCAAAAATGTATTTGAGTTGTCAAGCATATAGCCTAAATTAATAGTCACTGTTAACTTTGTTTAATAGGTAATGGTTTCATTGTTTTATTAGCAATGATACATTCAGGGGCTAATTCATTTGAAATTTGTGGCATAATGCAACTGTGTTATTTATAGAGGTAAAGAAAAACATTTTAAACTGAAAACAGTTTTGGGAAAAGGAATATTCTGAAGAGATAAAATCATGCATGCAGTGAAAATGGACATTTATTTCAAATAAACACATTTATTTTATGCATTGGACTTTCATGCATTGCAGGGAACTTTGAATATCAAATACAATAATGCATTAATTCAAAAGTCAATGTATTTTTAAATAGCAAAACAAAGAGAAATAACTGTGAATATATATTGTATTCTGGGGAGCAATGCATCCTGTAAGAGAAGCCAAACTGGGAATTTCAAAAGGTTTTGATGAAGAAACTTTGAAACAAAATGTGTAAGCCCCGTACTTCTTGCCTTTGTGCATATTTTTTTTTCTTTTTTCAGTAAAATCATGTCTGCTCACAAACTGGCCTGTGATAATCTTACAAAATCTAGTTTTTCTTCAATTCTTTCTTATAGTCATATGAATAACAGTTGTTGTTATGGTCAGTGGAATTTAGTGGAAGATTAGCAATGAATATGCTTCTCTCTACTAAGAAGTTATCCTCACCTCCTAAAGCTAGATATTGAGTAGATAATGCTATTTTAATTTTTCTTTTTTAATGTGCAAAGAAACAAGTTGAAAAATGATGGGATATAATCTCAAAAATTTAAATACAATGCAAACTATTGGTGTTTGATCTACTATTAAAAAAACCCAAACAGTAGTATTGGCTAGAACCTCCAGGGCCTATTCATCCAAAGATGACGAGTACATTTTTATGCAATCATATCAGGTTACTTAAAAATAGTAATCTAGATTTATACTTTCAGTTTCATGCTAAATCCTTTAAAATCTAAACTAGATCCCAACTATTTCTGTAGTTTGAGAATACTATCTAACTAAATTTTGTTACTGCGGACTATTAATTCTTAAAATTTGCCTTAATTTTCTTATGATGAGCCTTAATGTGAGCAACTGTCTAGGTGGAAGACTCATTCCGGGAACAATTAGTCAGGGACCGTTAAATTGTTGAACTCTTAGATCATGAAACAAAATATATTGTCTTCCAGCTACTTATCAAAAGCAATTACAAGCCATATTTTCTTACTAACTAAAGGAATATACTGCTACAGAATTGAACAAAAGAACAAATTTTTGTTTTGAGAGTATAAGACTGTTTTTATACTAGAGCGTGCCTATGTCAGTGTCTCCCTGTTTACCAGCCTGTCTGGCAATCTCATGTGGAAAAAGGTAGTTGAAAAGCTAAAGCAAATAATAGGGGGCAGGGGTGTGTCTTGGAGGGGAGGGCTAAATCCAAAGCCCTGTCTAATTCTAGCGTTGCCCTGCAGATGTATTTTTTAAGTGACAACCACCTCTAGATTGATTGTCTGGTCTGGGGAAGGAAGAAGGTGGGACATATACATCTTGAGCCTGCAGTTGAAATGTGTGTATTTGCAGACAGGGACATACATATATGACAGGGCATATAGGCATAACACTTTATTTCTTCACCATCTTGGTGCTCTCTTGTTTTAGATTTTCGGAGAAATTTTGATTCTATACTTTCAACTCTGTGTATAAATGTGCACAGAAATACATACGTACATACATACCTTTAGCATATATATATACACACACATACACACAAACCTCAGTTTGTAATCAGCACTTTATACTAACTTCCACTACCCAGCCATGGAGAATTTTGATTTCCTTTTCAGCAAAATTCCTGTAGTGCTCTCCTTTAAATCTTCCTTAAAACTCTCCTGTCACACAGCTTTTCTCAGTGGCTGGCTTCCCATGTTCAGAACTTGCTACCTATCATTTAACTTGTGTGGTTGGTGTATAGTTGGTGTTTAGGTTTTTTGGTGGCTTTATTTTTTTGGGGTATTCATTATTTGTCCATGCCCATATAATGGCTTTCATTTTTTACTAAATTATAAATGTTTTGTACAGCACCCAAGAACTGCATTTTATTCCTGGTCTCTATATTAGCCTGATGGTTATATGCTCCCAAGGCAGCTAGAAGGTGAAGCTTTGAACCCCTTGGCTATAAGGAAGGTATTGAACCTGCATGTCTGCCTCCTCAGATAAATAATGTCTCTGCAGGATTACTATATAAAAGACAGCAGTGATCATGAGGGAAAAATATGCAAATAAGTACAGGAGATGGATCAGGGTTCTGGATTCCAGTTTCTCCTAGTGTGAAGGAGGGTTGAAGAAAAACATCTGTGCTTCAGGAAGGGTCAGAATTTTGGGTATATCCCAGTCTATGACTTGTCTTAGACATGATCTTCTTTATTCTGTGTCATCCCATCAGCTACCTGTTAGGAATCTTTAGGTTGCTAATCTTGATCACCTAGCAGGCTCCTTAATTTACTTGGGGATTTTAGGCATGGACTTCACCTGAAGCTAGGGTCTGAATTCCCCATGTGGATCTAACCATTAGTTATATGTTGCTTCCAAAATAAATGCACTGTTCCACTGGGTCATATTTCTCTCCTCATTATGCCAGTGTAATGTCATTTCAGGCATGACAGCAGCACTACTGTAAATCAGAGTAAAACTTGCCCAGCATTTTAAATGGATGTTTCATTTCATTCACATTATGTTCATCTTTTAAACTAATTTTCAGATATAATCTTTAATTTCCTGTCTGAGTAACTGCATAGAAATTCTAAACAGCATGTAAGGCTGGAGTAGCACACACTGCTGGCATCTGAAAACTAGATAAGTGTGACTTCTCTTGGATTGTGTGTGTATATATATATTTAGTGCACAAGCCTAGGCTTTCTCTCTTGTTCAGCTAATTTCTAGTAAACATCATATCACTGATACTGTGAAAGGGATCCATTTGGTCACGCTGGATTTCTGGAATAGATACACTGTGCAGATGTGCACAGCCACTATAATTCATGAAGAAGCAGCATTCTTGGAGGATAGGATACATATTCTTTGTGTAAGTCTTTTTGCTGCCATTGTGCTGTCAATACTCTTCTTCCTGATTATGTGTTCAGAGCATCATCCTCAAAAATAAGCCAATGGAACGCAGGAAGCCAGGAAGTCCTGCCTGGGAACATTTCTGCATTCCATTTCCTCTTTTTGGAATAAAACCATGTAATTTTCACTTTCTGCTGTAGTTCCTATTTTTCTGCCAGGTAAAGGAAGAGTTATTCCAAAGAGAAAAAGAGTTTTGCAGCAAACATCAGGTAACAAAAGAAAGTTAATCCCCTTAAAAAATTGCGGCTGAATGCAATGGAAATAAGAGATAGCAAGACATCTTCTGAAATAAGAGGAAAAAACCAAGATGACCATTACTGCCTTCTCACTGATTCTGCTTTCACATAGGGAAGTAAGATGTCTGACTTCAGTGAGAGTTCAGGGGCTGGAAGGCTGCTTGCACAACACTGAGAGGCCACTGTTTCCTGAACAAATGCAAAACTGAGATGTGAGCTTCCTGAATCTGATAGATATGACAAAGTAGCATCTCAAAACCTTTTAGCCCAATTTGATTCATAGTTTTATGTAAGTGAAAATATTTCACATTCGTCTGTCTTGGTACATGCTGAGATTTAATATGTAGTTTCTTTGCACATAGGCCTGTGCCTCTTAAATTTTGATAATTAGTTTCAGCAGCCAGATAAACATATGACACTTCTAAAAATAAATCAAAATTCACATGGTTGTAAGATGCCTGCTGAGGCAATTGGCAAGATTTCCAATATTGACTCTTGGAATCAACTTGCCTGGAGATGCCTTGAAACACAAACCTACTAGGTCTCTTCTATCTCCAAGTAAACTCTCCCCTTGAAAGACAATGTTACTTCTCAGTTAAATACCTGCCCTGAGCTCTGTTTATTGAATAGCTCTGTGAAGATTTCTAACAATATTTAGAAGGTGACCTTCTTATTTCATAATTTCCTTCCATTATTTTATTTAAGTTTATATCTTGAATCTGTGTCATTTTCTTCCAGCATAATTGATGACAACAAGTTGAGTCATGATCTGTATTGGGAGAATTTACTGTCATTAGTAACTTAAGCACTGCAACAAAGTTGCAATTAAACTCAAAAGGTAAGGTCTGGAATATACATGCAAGAAATTCAAACAACATAATAATTTTATTTCATTTATGAGGGGGGGGGGAAGGGAAATACTGACCATTTCCTTCCAGCATGTCCAGATTTTGTGACAGGTTATACTAATCAGAATTATGTTACTATTCAACTCTTTTTTTCCAATACCTAAATTTGAGGAACTACACCCTGAAAAGGAAAGCCTCCAGCCTGAGTTATGTACTCAGGATCTGCTTTGGGTACGTGGGGAGTAAGAATAAGCAACAAAAAAGGATGTAGAACAGGGAGCTGTCAAAAGTAAGCAGAAAAGCAGGGAATGGTTGATGTCTTGGGATTATACTATTCACATAGCTATGAGGAAGTGGTTTCATGTCTCAAGATCTTTTTGATAGTAGTTTACTAAACTTTCTTTAAAAGCAAAAAAAAATTCCCAAACCAAGTCAACACACAAAACTTTAAAAACACATTTTATTTGAAAAACTAGTAGAGAAGATGCCCAGTTTTCATACAATTATCTAGTGGTTAACATGTTCATATAGTATATCATAGTTCTAAGGTCAATTTTTGCTTATGTATGAGGAGGATTTAAACCCTCATCTGCTGCAAAACTACTGCTGATGCTGTTTCAGCTTTTGTGCTATAATTAATAATTTAGTGAGAAAGAACCGTAAGAGGGAAAATTACTTTCTAGCTTAGTGGTTAAGAGATTTGCTTGGAAGAGTCCTAGATGTAAAGTAACTTTTCTTATCCCTTCACTGTTAAAGGGATCATAATCCTTGAGGGGAAAAAGACTGAGCCCCATGACTCCTCCTAATCTGTTGAGTTTTATATTGCTCTTTCTTCCTCTGCTGTTCTTTTGCATCTTGAACGCTCTTACCTAAAACAGAAATGCCTCAACAGAAGAGATTAAAGATGTTCCCCAATTCTACCTTTGCATTTTCAATAATTTGATGGTTAAGACAACCACTTTCAGGGTTAAAGCATGGATTTAAATTCTGCAAGGATGAGGCAGGTGAGTGAATTAAGCATGGGAAAAGGTTAGAGAAGCCATTTCTTCCTCTGGCTGTTGTGGTATTTTTTTATGAAGCCAAATCCAATAGACATGCTCTAACACCACCTACCAGATCAAGCACTCCAGGCAAAACAGATAAAGGAATTGTTCATCTATTTATGCACCCCAGTAGGTCTAAGCCTGAACTGAGAACTGAGCTCTTGTGCTGCTCTTGAGCCTGAAGTGCTTCCAGGCATGCACAAAAGCAGAAGCTTTGGTAGGTTGGAAAGGTTAAAATAAGAAGCAGGTATTACTGGCATTATGTGTTAAAGAATTAGATGATAGAATTAGATGGCAAATCAGTGAAGACTAGAATTTAGGCATTTGGACTTGAGGTATGGTAATTACTATGCATGTATATTAGAAGGAAAAATAATAGTGAGGATGTTGTTTTTAATGCACTGAAGAAAGCAACATAAAAGTCACATTAATGTTAAGTGACCTCACAGTAAGATACTTCATAATTGTTTTGTTTTTATAACAATGGTTTGACAGTATTTTCAAGCTACTTGGAGGTTGATATATGTGTCGAAGCTGCTGTAAATAGCAGAGTCAATGAGAACCAAGAAGGCTTACTTATGCAGTGTTCCCACAAGGTGTTTAATATGTTAATAGTAACGACAACTGTACCCACCAATATATACTGAAATATGTGGAAATACTGTCTACCAAACCAATATGGCTGATGTGTATATGCAATATGCAGCATAAAAAGACCTTGACAAATCTCATTATACTAAGTTTTGTTGTCACGGTCATTCTTACCTACTTTGTTGTCAGTATTAAGCCTCTTTATTTTGTGCAAAAACCTACAGATGCAATTACGATAGGAGAGCAAGGTGTACATTTGTGCAGAAAAGGTATATCTTGCCAAGATTGGTCAGAAGCACTGGATGCTTGTCCAATACTGGAATAGGTGACCATGCCCTCTCTTCCATGCAGAAGCTTATCAATAGCAAAGCACGGGTGAAAGGCATTGCCAAAAGACCAGTTGTAAGATGCCTATAAGTCACTTGCAACTAGATAGGAAAACTGTTATAGGTTCAGAACTTATGCATACATGTTAAAATCATATTCTATAAATGAAAATTGTTCTTGATCAATAAATTTACTGTTCTGGAACAGGCTGGTAATTTGGCAGTAGTCTTTAGCCAGATTCAGTATATAGATCAGCTTTTGATATCCAAAGCAAAGACAAACGCTGAGATTATTAGCTATTTTGATATTGATACAGTGATATTTTTCCCATGGAAAACCCTGAAAAGACTTATTTTAGTTGTATTTTCCACATTTCTTTCATCTGCTTTCTTCTTTTGTCTCAAAACCCCATGGCTTTCAGTCAATGTCTCTGCCTATTCTTTTGAGTGACTGGGAGTTCTGGTTACTTGCTAGCAGAATTCAGCTTCTGGGATGAACCTGATTTATGAAGAAGTATTATGGAAATAAACCATATAAGAATTATCTACTAAAACATCAGAAGGGAAAAAGCCCCCAACCAGAGGTGACAAGTATAATTACCTTTGATATGGAAATCTCTCATAAAAGCATAAAGCAATCAAGGCATAATTATTTTTTCTTATGCTAGGGTCTAAAAAAATATAATGTAACTTAAATGATCCTGTATTATTATTTAAGGAATTTGTTGCACTGAAGATTGTCAAAATAATAGATCAGTTTCTCACAGCCTGAATAGAAGTTTGAAATTAGATTATAGGGATGGGTGCAATATGCGACAGCTTCTCTGAAATTCTATATTGTCTGTCTAGACAGAACCCAAGTCCTATTCTCTATGTATTTGATATTCTGAAGATTGTTTTGGGAAAGCATGTATTTAATTCTAGGTATGTAGTAAAATGTGAATACAAAATAATACTGAGAGTAAGTTAAAAAACTCTTTTGTCTGGAAAACCAAACAAACAGAACCCCAAGGTTATTCCCTCTGGGAAAAGATCTCAGAACCAGTTAAATAATAGATGTATGTGAGACTGAGTGATTTCACTGAGGTGACTAGCAGAACAACAGCACAAGTAGTTTATAGCATGAGGATCTATGCAGCATTCGCAAACAATGGAGTTCGAATTTCTTTACTGACATTCATAAATCAGGAATAAATCTGTTGTCAACCAAATTAACTTCCCGTGGGAGGGAAATCAATCCTCTATTGAGATTTTGCCTTAAAAATCAAAGATTTAACAACAAAATAGCATTTGATGTTTATGGAGGGCATAGAAAATGATTTTCACTTTTACAGAATATAAACTGTTGCAATGAAAAGATCCAAACATAAATTTTGCTCTGCTGAGAAGACATGCTTTAATGATGAAGACTATTTTTTGCTGGCTTATGTTTTCTTATGTGTTAATGAAATACATTTAAAAAAAAATATTTACACATTCTTAGATTATGAGAAAAATTTGATGCTGAAATCTTTAATGCATTCAAAGCAGCTATTATTAAAACAAACAAAAGGGCATCATTGAATGTGTATCATATCTTTGAGAGAACTAGCTGCATGAAGGGAGTAGTGCTGCAAACTTCTGCTTCATTTTGGGTAATAAATTTCCTGGCATTGCCAAGTTGTCAAAAATCTTTTCTAGCACCCTTAAAAATGTTACTTCCACTTGGATTCTATATCACACAAGAACCCAAATTATTTTCACTGGAATAATAACCCTGGTAGTTGGCTGTCACTGAATTATTTTAGTAATGTTTATTTTCTTATGCTCATGTTTTGGTCTGAATGTCATAACAGAGAGAACCAGAGTTAAACTTCCTTGTTTTGTGGACCATACGCGTATGAGAAATGCTGCTGAGTGCATTTGTTGCCAAACCTAACAGACCTTCAGAAATATTGTGGATTTGCCATTCATTTCAATTGAATTATCTTCTCGGGTTAGGCTAGAGTGAAAACATCTAAGCTTGGGACATGTAGTCTCTTGGGCCTGGATAGTGTGTCTGCCTGCCAGCGAGATGCTCTGGGAAGCAGAGGTGCCAGAGAAACTGCATGACCAGAAAGGCTACGTTGAGGTCCGGTGTGGTTACCAAATTAACACACAGGAATTTAAAATTTTAAAGGCAGATAAGACCACGATTAATTATAAACACATTTCAATCCTGTTTTTAGCATTAATGATGCTCTGCTTACTTTAGTTAAATTTCTACAATTATGAATCTCCCTCTAGGACTTTGTACTTCGTGTAACTGAATGAGTTTGTTGCGTTCTCCCACATTGTTCCCATTCCAGTTGCCAGAAGTTGCAATTATTTTTTGCCTCATTCTTCCTTTCTTTTTCTAAAACCTGGCTAAAACAGAGGTCAGCAGTTGAAGATGTGGCATGATTTTGAGGAAAACATAATATTTTCTGATGAAATTGCACAGTCAACTAAAACAGAGTCCATTGTTGGAGCTTCTCTTTGGTAACAAGCCACAATAGGCAATATTGTGATATTGAATTAAAAATTTCGTAAGAAAAAATATGAAGTAAGTAAGTTATTTAGAATTATGATTACTTTAGAACTGTTATTCCTTCCACAGAAGGTACAGAGTAGAAGATACATGTTTTAATGTTTATTGATGTGGTAGAAATCATATGTTTATTTCTAAATGTTTGCAGTTGTTCCATTTTTTTTTTTTACAGATATATTAATAATTGATTCCTTCTTCCTGTTTCATAATACTCAGGACAAGCTGATGGGCAATTGCAAGGGTTAGAAAAAATATTAGGCTGTTCATATAACATTGATGTAAATTAATATTCCCAGAATTAAAACAAGTTTTGTCAAACTGTGGGGACACTATAGTAGGATACTCTGAGTTCAGTTTACCTTGCCTAAAGATTTTTTGATAGATTTGTGATAAGTATCAGCCTCTTGCTTGATAATCCTTTGCACAAACTTGAACTAGGTTAAAATGGGTGTTCTGCTATGAATGAAAACACACATTTGTATGGCACCAGCATAGATTAAAACAGCAGTTGAAACAAAAAGAGGAACTCGTTCACTTTAGAATTGTAACCCTGCATAACGGGCATGAACGACATTGTTGGTTGAGATATTTATTCTGAAGTCAGTTTTGAAGACAGATTCTGCAGGAGATATTGCAGTGGTGTCATGATTTTGGTTGAGATTCTCCTGTTATATATGGATGTGGTAAGAGATTTGTGTTATAAAACAGAGAAAGGAATTGCTAGGAATTCTAATTTTAAAAGTTATTATTTTCTCATATAAAATAATTAGTAATAATAAGTGAAAATATATTACCAGTAATGAAAAAACCTGAGACTAGCAGGTTTCTTTCCCAGGCATTGACTCAGCAGGCAGGATTTTACTTTAAACTTTCTTTTGGAAGTGGCAGGAACTTCATAGAGGACTGACGCTTAAGCTGAAGATTAAACTAGACAATTAATGTTCTCAATTCTAAAGGGCAACCTGTGGTAAAGTAAAAGAACTGGCTTGGGCTAGTCAGCTGGAATGAGAACCTTCCTGGAATGAGGAAGCATAAGAATAAAACAAAAGTTGTCCGAAGTCAAGATGAATTAGACCCTGCAATGAAAATTACTATGAAAAGCATTCCTAGCTTTATAAATAATAATACTATGAAGTTAAAAATACCCAAGTGAACAAAAAAAAAAGGTGATGCTCTATTTTCTAGTCAAGATGAGCTAAACAAAATATAATCTGGAATGATCTAAAACCTAAATTATTTTTTCAGAGTTCAGTAAGATTAAGGCACGCCAGGGCATGAATATATGTGAAAAAGAAATAATGAGATGTAGGAAGGCGATACCAGAGTATACGGAACGGACTTGAAAAGAGATAGTCCTGTTATGGTCACCCATATTTGGTAAAGATGGACAGAAACTGAAAAAGCAGTACAAATAAAAGGAAGTGGGATAGTCAGGGAACCATAACTGACCTTAGAAGAGGAACCTGGGATAGTCTTAGCCTATGTATGTCTGCAAAATGGTCCTGAGGAAATATAAGACTGTGATCTCCAAATAACAGCCTCCCAAAAACTTAATTTATGAGCTACCTAACATAAAGGAGAGTATCCTGGCATGTGAGCTAATATGTTCATATGCTAACGTACGAGCATCAGTGATCTCAGAATGTAAAAAGTCAGTCTCAGGGTTTCTTGATTTCCTTTCCATAAGAACACTGGAGTGAAACATGAAATTGTATTTAAGGCAGTGTCAAATAAAAATAGACCATGTTTCTGTGACAAGTTTCTTGTGTTTGATGAAAAAGGTTTTAGAGGTCCCCTCCAGTCCTGTCTTTCTGTATATTTGAAGGGAATTTACTGTTGCCATAGTAACAGATGTGGATACTGAATTTCTTTATTATTCCTGGATGTGGACTTGCTAACATGTACAGCAAAAAAATTAATTTCTTTGTTAATTTTTTCTCAACCCCGAGTGGCACTTTGAAAGTTACATGGAAATGCTGTGGATTTGTACTGCATAAATGTATACAGCTGACCAATTATCCCACATCTTAAATTGACTTAGCTTTTTTGGGTGTTTGTGTTTAATCAATAGCTTTGATTTTTGAACCACTGATGTTATTTGTAGATCAAACCAGAAAATAACTTGCTACAAGATCTGTCAAGGTATGAATTTTATGGAGATCAATAAGTATCAGGTATTCAAACTAAAAAAAAAAGTTCACAGTATTTCATATGGTTTTCTGTCTCTGTAAGGTACCATGTGTAGTACTGTCAACATGTATTGTCAGAATTAAAATAAATATAGCAAAAAAAGGTTCAATACCATTAAAAGGAGGATTTTAGCATTCTACTCCTAATATTGGATTAGATGTTGTATCTACTAATGGATAGATGTTCTATCATCTAATCTGATGTGTCTACTGATTATTTTATATTTGGTGATGTAAATGAGGACTTGTGGTTTGAATTTGCATTTGATCTGTGAACAGCAGCACATTTCTTCCCTGCAGTGAATCTTCCGTTTTCACTGTTCATTTTTTTTTTTTTTTTTTTAAAGAAATGAATTAATAATGGATTCTTTATTTGGATATAAATATGTCTCTTTTTAAACTCTGGCAAATAAGATGGTGCCCGAATACATGGTGTTCTGGGGCTATGTTGACAAAAATTGTATTCCAGTAATGCCATAAATAGCTTCAGAAATGGAATCATAGAATCATAGAATTGTCTAGGTTGGAAGAGACCTTAAAGATCCTCTAGTCCAACCATCAACCTAACTCTGACAAAAATCACTAAACCATATTCCTAAGGACTATGTCAACCCGTCTTTTGGACACCTCCAGGGATGGTGCCTCAACCACTTCCCTGAGCAGCCCATTTCAATGCCCAATAACCCTCTCTGTGAAGAAAGGTTTCCCAATATTCAATCTAAACCTCCCCTGGTATAACTTGAGGCCCTTGCTCCTTGACTTATTTCCTGTAACTTAGGAGACGGGATCGACCTCTGCCTCTCTATACCCCCCTTCAGGTAGTTATAAAGCATGATGAGGTCTCCCCTCAGCCTCCTCTTCCTCAGACTGAACAACCCCCAACTCCCTCAGCCTCTCCTCACAAGACTTGCTCTCCAGACCCCTCACCAGCTTTGTTGCCCTTCTCTGAACTCGCTCAAGCCCCTCAATGTCTTTTTTGGGGTAGGGGGCCCAAAATTGGACACAGTGCTCGAGGTGAGGTCTCACCAGTGCCGAGTACAGGGGGACAATCTCCTCTTGGGTCCTACTCACCACACTGTTCCTGATACAGGCCAGGATGCTGTTGGCCTTCTTGGCCACCTGGGCACACCGTATCACTTTTAGTTTTAAGAATAGGGAGAAACTGCAGACATAGTGAATATGTAGTTTAAAAAATAAAGAAAATCAAATATATGTTGATATCTGCAGTAGAAACCTAGTTTATAAGCACTCATATGTTGTGCCCAAAAATGTGGAAAGTATATATTGATATATTTTTCTCTATTATTTAATGTTTTGCCCAGAATTAAATGTTATTTTCTTGAACTTGATTTATATATTACACCAAAACCTGAACAGAAAAAAGGATTATAAAAAAAAAAAAAAATTTGAATATTAAGTCAATCGAGATATGATAGATGCTGTATTTCTTTTTCTCCAGTAGGCAGCTGATATTATGAACAGTTGTTGCATCTATTCCTTCAAATAATGACTTCAGGATTTTGCGATAATGATGGGGATTTCTGCTTTGCTTTTTTTATTTGGTGTGTGGTGTGTGGGTTTTTTTTTTTGTCAGAAAGTTAGATTGTGTCTGTCTGAGTCCATATAATCATACATTGAAAATGAAAACCATATGTAAACAAAGATATGTGCTATGTATGTATGTAGGAAAAAATATAAATATATTGCACTACTCAGCATACAATAGCACTGTAAGCTTAGAAAGATGCTGATTTGAAGTATATCACTTGCATGAAGCAAATTGATGTTTCTTATTGGCAAATGTATATGACTGATGCATAAAAGGAGTTTTTCTTAGTCCAGTCCCATGCTCTTATTCACACAAAATTCACATTTTCTTGAGAATGTTTACTAGGAACAAGTAAAAGAAGAACAATTGCAAAACAAAGGGTATGGTTAAGAAGTTGCAGGTGAAAGTCTGTAGAGGCTCAGGTCCTAGACAAATAATTACATTTTAAACCATTGGGACAATTCTTGCTCTCTGAGGTTTGAAAGATCGTCAGATGTAAATTTTCTCAGGAGCTGGGATTAACTGTATTGCTATGACTACTATGCAATTCTAAGCAGTGAGAGGACATTTATTTATTTATTATATTATTGACTGCTTTATACTGGAATCTGTGAATTTATGAAAAAGAAAGAAAGAGCAAGGTGGAGGTGGGAAAAATGCTGTATGAGTTAAGAAAATACTACTACTTGTATGTATTTTTGCCTTTTGCAGAATATTGCAGTGCCCATAATTTGATTGACAAAGCGAGTTTTCTCACAAAGTGTTCTGTGGAACAGTTACAGATATTTATTTTTATTATCTGGAAGAGTGTTAACTATGTGCAGAAACAATGGGGTTTTATTCAGAAAGCTAGAGAAAGTTGTAGTATGCTTGGAATCTAGAAGAATTCCTAGAGGAGAAGGAATATATGAGTGTTCATTCTTACTTTTTACTTACATATTTCTGTGGCATTGAATGTGACCAGATTGTCTTACTAGGATTTCGTAAATGTGAACTCTGAAACGTGTAAATTGAATGTATATGGAAGGGAAGAGAGAGTCTTTGTAGTGTAGTATATTTTCCTGCTTTATATTCATTAAGAATGTATCATGTAGGTAGAGGAAGTTTTGAATTAAGTTCTAATTCATTTCTCACCTTCAAAATGCTCATAGAAATGAAGTCTTTTCATCACACAGCTATTTTACTTAAGTACCACTAACACTCCAGCTGCTGCTTTAGAATACAATTAATTGCAAGATAACCTATGTTACACCTTCAGTCCATATCTGCTGAAAGACTGACCTATTTTAAGAAGTGAAGCAACAAAAAAGAAATATATGCAAGAGTTTTCTGTTCTTCAGAGGCTGTTGGCTAAAAGAATAGGGACTGGAGGGATTCTATGCTAAGGGAAAACATATGCTTCAAGGTAAGGAGGTATAAGAAAGTTAGGCAGATGTATCAGCACATCAATCAGCTGCTTAGTCCACTCAGAGAAGGAACAGATTTATCCCATGTTATTTTTTGTATTTAAATGGGATACCTAGCATACCTTCCAAGAAGATTCCATTCAAAGTGATGAGATGAACTTAGGCCAAAGTCACTGCAGAATTTTTGTGTTCGCTAAACAGTTCTACTTTTGTAGAGCTTTATTTCCCTAAGTTATAGTCAGAAGTTTTATCTGCTCAATCCCAAAGATGAGAAAAACTAGGATCAGAATCACATGTCTATAAATCTTTGAGCAATGCAAGCTCTACATCAACTTGCATCTTTCTTAATATTGTAATTATATTTTGTTGTTGCTTTTTAAAAAATGTTAACTGTGAAAACACTGTTCTCTCTTTGTTTTCACATTTCAGCTTTATCCCTGCTTTTTAATTTACATTGTTTATTGGAAAATAGCATGCAAAACATGGCCAATGTAAACCATTTTTAAATGAACTTAGAGTGTTCAAGCCACATGGAAAACTGCAGAAAATGCAGTGCATTTCTGTGAGATGATTGGTTAAGTCTTCCTTGGTCCAACCATATAAAGAATATTTTCTTTATAGCTTTTACAACTTTTCATTTTGTGTAGAACTGAAAAATCAGTAGAGAATCTGGCTTTACCCAGTTTTCATTTGCTTAGTTGATACTGTATAACAGAAATATATTTTCTAAAAGAAAAGTTTTTATGAAATTATTTTATAATAAAAATACTACTCTTGAAATCAATATCTTTGCAGTATTTCCAAGAATCTCTTTGGAAAATGCACATTCAACGGGTACTGAGAAAGTCACCTTCGTCAGTATTTGAATCTTTCCTCATTGGTGTTCATCTAACTGGGTCATAGCTTCATAAGTTAAATCGGTCCCCAGAATTACTACTGACATTTTAACAGTTCTAACTGGCAGTTTAACATATAACTATTCTATAACAGTTATAGAATAGTTACTCTATGTACCAGTCCAGGAAAGTCCTGTGTGAAAATTTGTGTACTGAATTTCATTCCTGATCAGTTATAATTAATATTAATTTAACGTCACTATGTATCCACCAGTGTTTGCATAACTATAGAAATAAACTCTAGGGCAAGAGGTTAGTGTCTTTTTTGCAAGACAATCAAGACAGGAGTAGAATATGTGTACTACTAAGCCATCAAGATGAAAAGAATTAGAAGCAATTGGATTTTTGATGATTTCTCAAATACTGTTGAGATGCATGACCTGATGGAGTAAGGTACTTGCACTCCTTGTATCCCTGTTTGAGAAACCCCAACTTATTGTCCTTAGCTGGAAGCAACCTAATACTAAAAAAAACTATTACAGGTTTTCCTTTGTTTTATTTTTGGTTTGATTTTTTTTTTTTTTTTGTGGTCAAAGTAGGTCTTATTTTGATTCTGCATTGTTGGGTTGAATCTAGATCAACCTATAACTGCAGAAAGGTGGCTGCCTTCCTCTGGTATTTCTGTAGCCTCTGTATCTCTACTTAATCATATTACCCTGAAGGCCTATTTATCAGTCATATGCAGCTGGCTAGTAATGATCTGTACCAGCTGACAGCTTTTATGCAGAAAAATGCATAATATTTCTGTCTAAATAATCTTGATAATATCTCCACATAGCCCTTGTTGTGATATTTAAGTTATGCAAATATAGCAGGATCTTTCAGTTGCTTGGTAAACACATGAGTCTTTGAGTGACTTGTTCTGATTGATATTGATGATGAGATAGAAATCTCATGTTTCTTCTGGTTTTCTAGCTGACAGAATATTTTCACCCCACAGAAAAAAATGTAGTTAAGAAAAAAGAGGGATGGATATTGACCACAGTATCTTGAACATCATGTAGTTGCCTATGATTTGGGATGGCCCTTCACAATATACCATAAAAAAGTTCGTTTGTTGGTGACACATCTTTTCACTTGGGAAGATACAAGTGACACACTTAGCTGCAGACTATCGTGGCTTCAGCTGGAAGAGCTGTATAGAGGGAGGAGAAGTGTCACTGGTGCTAGAGCCGGTGGTACAGACCTTTTGCTGCAAACCAACAAATGTATGCTGATAAAACTTTCGTACACAACTGTGAGTCACAGCATATGTGTTTTAGTTGCTACAACAACCAAATATTTCCTATTGACAATTTTCTTTTTAAACCATACAAGAGAATTAACATCCCTTGTAAAACTTGAATTAAACAGTACCTCTAAATAGAATTGTTCTTTGAGTAGTGAAAGCATGTGAATTCTTGCTTTTTTAGTATAGCAAAACACATCTGTTTATTAATTTAGGGCCTTATGCACATATTTATAGTCTTCACTATAAACCTACTAGAAGCTGAATTACATAGGTTATTAAGAAAGAGCATATCTGGACCAGAAGTAGAGTCTTTGTCATAAAAAGGAGCAAAATGAGATGTCCTAAAAGTCACCTAAACAGCAAGGTTTTTAAAATAACTGGTTCAAAGGTAAAAACATTTTTAGTACAAACATTTTCAGTGCAAAATTCAAATAGTCACAGCACATAATGAACCGAGAACTGGGCAGACCGGGACTACCCATTCTTGCCTGAGGCTCTTAAGGCCACAGGGAAAACCTGCCATAAACAAACTGTTTCTCGAGCTGTGAAGACAGAGAGGTGGCAAAGGAGAAAAACAAGAAAGACAACAGAGCTTAGAGTCAGTGGATTATTATTTTTTTTTACTTACCAAAGTTTAATTAGTAAATATTTAGTAAAACATATAATTTGGTTTACAGATATTAATTTTTCTGTGGCCTGAATGTTAATATATTAATATTTAATTATACTTCTGGTTTTGCTGTTGTTGGTATTATAGGAGTACTTCATACAGCTAGGAAACTATAGAACTTATAAATAAAATCTTAAAATTGAACAATAAATAAACAAATACTTCCACTTTGCAGTTTAGACTCTGTAGAGTAATCTCAAAACACTGTATTTGGTAAAATTGCAAAAATTCTTTCTTATCCAATATCTAAGTAACAAGAAATATGAAGTAAAATGAACTGACAAACTCAAGGCCTGAAGAAAAGGGTAAATTGTGATTTGTATTACAGTTCTTTATAGGCTTGATAATTCTGCTCTGATTTTTTTTTCTTTTATGACCATAAGAACTGAGAACAAATAAGAAGTCCTCAGTCTATGTCTCCCTGGAAATTGTATTTTGTATTATTTATTTTTTTTTTCAAATCGTCGACTGTCCTTAATTCTTGCTGTGTCAATAGTGACTGAAGATATTTAATAACAACCAGGGCTTAATCAGGATGTAATTCTGCTTAAAACCAAAGGAATCTGAGTATCAAAGGGCAGTAAATCTTAGGTCCTTATACCTTAGATAATATGGTTTGTAGGTCTTCCATCTTCTGAAGAAATTTCAAAACACATAACATTAACAGCACAGTTCCATGGTAACTAAATCCAGCAGAGAATATTTCCCATAGTTTACTATAAAAAAGAACTAAAGAACGGTGGTCAGTGTGAGTAAATGCTTATGATGCTGTGTTCTGTGGAAAAAAACTTAAACATCTCTCTCTCCCTCTCTGCTGTTGACTTGTATTTGCCTAAGATGTAGGTGAAATGCCTTTAATTGAATCTTTATAATTATTTTTCTCTGGCTGACAGGTATGTTAGGAAAGGAGGAACACATGACGTTATATACTGGTTTGTGAAACAGCTATTTGACCCTCACAGGCAGGTATTTTAGGTAGGCTGTGTCCCACTGGTTTCAGCATGAGTCTGATTAGATCTGTTTATTTGGTAGAGAACAACGTTGGTAAGCCTTTCAAGTAAAAAAAAACACTTCTTCAAACTTCAAATATTTAAAAGGGAACAAGCTAGAAGATAGTATGTTTTTGGTTATATTTGCTGCAATGCACAGCTGATATTACACATTTATATTAGTTAAGAAGAAAGATGACAGTAATGAAAGAGAAACTTCAGAGGAATGAGAACAGAGTAGATGATCATTGTCATGAAATGCATAATGACCTGTCCCCCAAAAAGAGAGAAATTATTTTAGGTACTAGTTAATGTTTTGGGTCTTTTCTGCCTCCCCCCCTCCTCCCCCCCTTCATTTCAGTAAAGGTAACAAGTACTATCTTTTAGTATATCTCTTTCCAGCCCTCTGACAAAAGAACTAACTGATGGGTGAAGGTATCTTGTTGACAGTGTGATTTTTATTTTATACTAAATAAGGAAAGGCAACTTCCATCTGCTGGTTAGAATTGCTGGATACCCAAAGCAAAATAAATGTATATGAAAGTAATCGTGTTTGGAGCCAGTTAATTCTTCAATTGTTCCTTACTAAAATACGATTATTACATTGTTGACAGAAACCTGTTCTCAGTTTTCCCTTTTAGCGAAGAAAAAGAGTTGAGGCAGGAGAGCAAACAAGTGCACAGAAATTAAAGAAGGCATCTTAATATGAGTTAAAGATTTGGCTTTGGCTTTCTATGATCCTGACATATAGAAATGAGTAAACTATTTAAGGCTGTACAGTGATTGTACCCAAAAGCCCCATTAAACTAGTTTTCATTTTATTAGGTGTATGTAAAAGGATTATGTTAGAGGATGAGAAACTCTGTACCCCAAGGCATTCAAAATGTATTTTTAGTGGGGCTGGTTAAACCAGGCTTTTTATCTCACAAAGCAGAGATCTCAATGAATGTAGGTATGTAAGTTAATATAACAGGTAACAAGCTCTTGGAAAAGGTTTCAGATTTGTTGGTGTATCGGATTTCTTTCAGATAGCAATACAAGTAATTTTAAGTAAAGTTCTTCGGGGCAGTGTGTACTTGGATCTTCACTCAGATGTACAGCAATTAACTTTTTCTGTACTTTTTTATTTAGAAGTGCTCTCTGTGTTTTGATAGAAAAATACAACTGGATTTTCTTCCCATCTGGGAAATTCAAGAAGTGAGATTTAATTATTTTTTTTTTCATGGGCTGCCTTCACTCAATGATCTTCAGTAGGACTATACTCTGTGAGTGATCTCTAAAACACTTAATGTCTGCAGTAATTTTCTAATATTTTAAGCATCCTTCACGTGCAATACTCTGGTTTATTGCCTCAATAATTTTTATAGAGGGTAAACTACAGAAAATTAATTTGTGAGTTCTCCATTGTGAGACCTCCATTGCATTTTCAAGAGAAAGTCCTAGGAGCTGAGAAAGGTGGCTAGCACAAGAATGATAGAGAGATTAAGAAATGCATATCCAATGTGTATAAAATATTCCATATATGATAATGTCACTAAATTGATGACAAAAAAGTATGGAACACCAGCACAATCCCTACAAGAAAAGGAAAAAGAAAGAACAGGAGGAGAATTTCTGTAGTAATATCTTCCCTTCTTGAAGATGCTGTGCTGCACTGATAAAAGCTACCACCTAAATGTCAGCAAGACCTCACTTCCCTTTGGAAGAGACAGAACACAGCCTCTGATTTTTACCATGTTCCACCACACTTGGAACTTCAGACTCGGCAATCACATGTGAAGTATTATCTTTACTATAGAATAGAGTTAAGCAAATAAAAATGTTAAAGTTCAGTGTGTGTTTCCTAAGAGAGTTGTGGCTGTAAGATGGACTCTGTCTTATTTTCGTATGGTCTTCTAGACAGCAGATGAATTAGCCTTGGAGACTTGGAAGCCAGAAGTAGGTAGAAGGTAGAGGTAGATAAAAGGCAGCACGAAGGCCACATGTGAAATGTGTCTCAAGTTCTTCATAATTGCCACTGAAAACTTGAGATAAGCTTTGTTGTTATATGAGTACTGGTAAAATATAGCAGTTATTGCTTGTCACGTATTTTTTTTCTCCTGTGTGAGGATATCTTTATTATTCTGGTAGAGGAAAAATATAGAGGATTCCCTTAAAAACATCTGCCAAATCCTTTGCAGCTGGATTGAGGGGGGAGCATCTCATGTTATCATTATGTTCACAGGGTGACTTCTGCTGCATAGAATCTCACTGGCAGACAGCTTTTCTTTCTTGATTTGGAAATTGTTCCAGGAGGAGAGTGTGGATTTGTAGCTTCTTGACTGCATAAGGCTGGAAGCTCTTGATCTGAGGCATGGATAAATCAGTGACTTTTCCAGTATGCCAGGGACATTTCTTCTGCTTGAGACCCCAGGCAGCTTTTGTCTTCTGATTAGGTTTCCTGGAATATCCTGAGTTGGGCCAAGAATGCAACAGGACAAGGAGCAAAAAGTGCTGAAAAGTCTGGTGAGGAGCAAAAAAGACTGATACACTTGGCTTGGTTTAAATCACAGCTCTCTTTCAGGTGCTTGGTATGCTATTTTTTTGCTAGACGTTATTGTGAATGATAGCAAGAGTTAGGCAGGTCTTCTGCAGAGGACAACTAAGTGGGTTTATTAGGTGTTCATGATGCAAGATGCATTGAGGGCAGGTCAAATTCTAGAAGAGTCTTTGCTGGGTCTATTACACAACTGGTAAAATAAGTGTGTTCAAGTGTACCTCAAGTTGCTCACAAATCAGATGTATGTGACTTAAATGTTCTTGAAGCCTTGCTGTATTGATTCAATGGAGTGAGTGCTCCAGCCTTGGACCCCTCACTGAACAGACTATGAGAGTGATTTAATACACTGGTGTAGACACGGCTATATTTCCTAGGTATTTTTTAATGTATTTTTGTTTCTTTATGTTACTATAAACCAACAGTGAACTGTTGAAAGATTATAAGAGTCTGCTGGAATTTCCAGCACTCTGTTCTGCTTTCTGCAGTTCTATAATATCTCTGTAGGAGTGTGGGGGGAAGAAATGTTTTCTGTGTTTAGTCCTGTAGTTTCTAATAATTTTTCAGACTGCAGCCTGTGCTGTCTGTGTATAGCAGCCTTTAAAAAACCTCCCAACCCCAGAATGGAGTGTTCAGGCTGTTCATAACAGAGTATACTCATTTTACAAGCAAACACAGTGTGATGTTGAGAAAAAAAGAGCATGTTGAAGTTTAACTTGGTTGTAGTAAGATGTTGGAATAGGAATTTTTCTTGCTTTGAATTAGGTATCTCACAGGGGGATTTTTCTTGATTAATTAAGACAGCTACAATACTTTCACATAAATTATTCAGCAATTAAGAGGAAACTGTTACAAGATGCAGTCATCCTGGCTTAACTATTATTCATGTGGATCTTGAAACAAGGATACAATAGCAAGTATAAACAGTGAGTTTTGGATGGTGTTTTCTGCTTAACCAGCTGACTCCATTCTGCAAACAGAATATATTTTAAGTTATTTCAATTTTATTTTTCTTGATATATATTACTGCCTCATTAGAAAATCTAATGAAAAAATTAGAAGATCTAAGTTAAGTAGGTAGTTTAGTAAACTGACTTCACGATTGCATTTCTCGGTACTTGTTTAGTCTTGTATCCAATGCCTTCTGTATGTATCTTAATATACACCCACATTTTAATTTCTATCTAGTCCTTGTGCTGCTGCTTTTTTTTTTTTTTTATTCTGTTTTCAGGCCTTTACTGTCACTGATTCCTGATTCTTCCATATTTGATACTTGTACCATTCTATTTATTTCACAAAATTTTTAGGCTAAATAAAACAAACCATAACTTTATTACTATTGTGTAATTTTGCATTTTGTGGCCTTCTGGCCACAATGATACCATTTGTAATAATCACTGTTATCTATTTGTGTGTAGCATTGTAACAGCTATCAATTTGGAGTTAAAGTTTCTGCAGGTTGAATTCTACTTTGAATCCTGGATCTGTGAAATCTGCTGTGGAAAACAGCTCATTGCAATGCCCATGTCTTTGATAAAGCTATTGGAGAGGCATCATTTTAGCTTTCAGAAAGACTCCTAATCCTTTTAATGTACCAGGAGAAATAACTGATTCTCAGATGTGCCAAAAAATTATTTTAATTTATATTGTTTTCTTATGAAATCACTTACTAGAACATCATTATAATACAGGGGATTAGACATATAAATTTTAGTGGGCTCTCTTTAATTTCCTTAAATGTATCTTCTCCATGCAATTTGACAGAGAATTCAATTCACCTTGCCAAATTTGCTCATTGGTTATGTTGCATCTAATTCCATTTCTTTTAATACTGTTTTGAGGGTTTAATGGAGACTCAGATCTGAGCATCTGCAGTAGATGCATTCATATTCTTTCCTTGCACTCAAGTTCTTATCATGCTCTTTGTTTTGGGTATGAAATGATGATACTTTTAGCCTCAGGTTACACATATGTAGTTTGTTATACCTTCATGACTGTTCCCTTTGAGACCTGATTCTCACAACTTTTTGAATTGCTGGTATTAATCTTTCAGTGTACTGCTAAGCCCAGTCTGTTGGATTCATGTTGTAGCCGGTAAAATGTGTTTGCTACAGGTTTGAACTTTGTTTCATAAAGTAGTTATGAAACAAATAGTTACAATAAAAAAAATATAATGGATTGCAAAAAACTGCTAGATCAGTTCTGAAGATATATAGTATCTAGACAATGTGCTGATCAAATTAAGTTTTTATTTCATTGAAACCAAGAGAGTTTGTATTGCCACAGAGTAAATCAGTTCCCTGGAATTTACTTTCTTTCTTTGAGGTGCAATATATCTTCATTTCACCAGCTACACACTCTTTTTTGGAAACTTTTTGTAGGCAGAATTAAAGGACTTTGGACACCTGTCAGAGATTTCCATGTATGCAGAGAAATGGCCCTTTGGATGCTTCCAAACCACTGCAGATGTGTTGTAACTGTGGTTTATCCATGCCTAGCAAATCCAGCTGATTCAGGACATGCACAGGTCTATGGTTTAGCATATATTAGGGAAATGGAATACCTAATTTTTCTTCAGTGAAATCAAAGAAAATTTATCACTTGGACCACCTGGTTTAAGAAGCAACCCTAATTAAACTAAACTAAGATAAGCCAAGCTAAACTAAAAAATTTATGCTGGCAGAGACAGTTTCAAGCAGACAATCTAGTCTTCATATTGCTGATACCAAACAAGTCATTCACTTTTTATGGTATCTGGGACTCTCACTTTTGATGAAGACTTTGGACATAGTTAAAGCAGGAGAAGACCTGTTGATCCTGAGCAGTTTCTGTGAGGATAGAGCTCTTCTCTGGATGGGTATGTTTGTCCCCTGGATAGGGGCTTAAACAGTCTGTTCTGACATAACATTATTGTAGTCTGTGATACTATTGCTCTTCTATTCTGGGAATTTGAGAGAAACCAAGTGATTCTCTAATCACTCTGTGGAGTAATACAGAGCTCTAGCTGGAAAATGTTACATTTCAATGACAGGGAGATGACCTGGACTGTTCACTAACCTAGGGAAGTATATGAGAAACAGCTGCTTCTGTAAAGTTGTTGTCTATATTATCAAGTGTTTGAAATGTGCTTTTCTACAACCTGGGTAACATTTTAACAAGGGAAGTAAATGCAGTTTGGATACAGACACAGGCTCTCACTGTCTGTGTTACGTAAATCCTCACATTTGGCACCTTGTTGAATGTTCATGAGGAAGATACTAGTTCTAGTATACCTCAGCTCCCAGAACAAGATATGAATTGATGGGGGGTGGTATGCCCAGGAATGCAATGGAAATAACTGTCAGGATATCTAAACCTGGGAAGTGGCTCAGTCATGTACACATTTGACAATATTGAAAATATAAATGGCGGTCAGTTTAGAGACAATTACTTTCTCTTTGCAATACCCGTACCTCATCTTAATCATCTTCTGATAATTAGAATTGCAAAACCTTTTTTTGCAAAATTGCAAATGTTTCCATTTGGGATGTGGCACGTCTAGTAGTTTTAGCTCCTTAGTGTTTGCTAAATTGCATTGGATTTCTTTGGAGGGACAAAGACAAAAAATTATTGATTATCTTTGGTAACTTTCACCTGGTTAATAAAGTGTCTAACTTTCTCTGATTTTCATATCATTGGAAAGATATTTTTCTTTAGAGATTTTAATACTGTTGAGGATTTACCCTCTCAAAGTTGTCTTTTTCCTGTGTCATATGTAGAAAGACACCATGGCTTAAAAACTAATATAGCAAGGACTGGCTGTTTGTTATGTTGTTTTCCAAAACCTTTAGAGGGTAACTTGAAAATCTCTAAAGGTTTTGGAAAACTAGTTTACACTTAAATGTTCACTATCTGACCTTAACAGGAAAACTTTAGCTTTCCAAAACTGAACATAAGCACTAAAGAGAATTCAAGGGTTATTTGCAGGGAGAACCATGGAAGACTATCCACATGCACACAATATGTATTGTTAATACAGTGTATATTTTATGTCATATCTTTCAATTTTGCTTTATATAACTTAGGTCTTATATATTCAAGGTACAAGAAAAGGCTGTACATCAAAATTAATGAAGTTACAAATTAAAAAAAAGACAAACTTTAGAGTATGAATGAGGACAGATTTCCATTTTGGGTTTCTTTTTAAAAAGCACAATATGTAATTATTCATAGTTGATTGGCAGTCCTTCAGCATGGAGATTTTGAAACGTTATGCAATTTGTTCTACAATCTCTTTTCAGAGTTACATGACTGCTAATTTTAAAGAAGGATAAAGTTTGAGGCGTTATACTTTAGGGACTTGTATAATAAAAAGTCATATTAATTTCCATTTTAACTTGAATATTAGCCCTTAAGTATGATGAGTGATGCAAAAAAGGCTGACACATAATGTTGAGGATATATCTGCAAAGGGTCTGGTGTGGACTATGCAGGTTATTTCTTGGCAATTTTTACCTGTTGGACTGAGAAATAAATTTTCATTCTGAAAGCAAACGTGATCTCTTGAACTTTTTTGTCTGCATATAGGGCATATGAACTTCCACCCATTATGGGACAGGAGAGATGAGAACTGATATGTAAAGAATGAAGTCAATTTTATTCAACTAAAAGAAAAGTTTGGAAATCCTGGTTTAGAAAAGATGGCTATAAAATTTTTGACTGATTGCCTGCCTACTTTTCCCACTCTGTTAAAGATCCAAATTTGTTGTCTAATAAATGTTTCTCCTATTTATTTCCTGCTGCTGAGAATTTGTCTCCTGCTATTGATCTTGAGTGGTTCGATTTTATATTAATGTGGTTTTTTTCCTTTCTATTTCAGTGGTTCTCAGCTGGTTTTTGGTGTGGTTTTTGTTTGGTTTTGGTTTCGTTTTTTTTTTTTTTATTTATTCTCTAGAAAGTAAAAAAATCTCATGGCAAATTTTGTAGTATTTCAAAATCTAATTTGTCATCTACAGATGAAGTAACAAGGATTGTTTCTGTGGGTTGTTTTTACTGCTCTTGCAGCACTTCTAAAACACCTCAAACTCTCTTTGCTATTATTAGTTCCAAGTATACACTTTGTTCTAGTGACATTTTTAAAGGACCTTTTGTGCCCCTCGGTATGTTAGACATAATATTTATCAGCTGAGTTGTAGAGAAAAGCACTTACACCCATTGGCTTCAGAAAAGTAACATTGGTGATCAGTCACCAAACTGCAAAGAAATGTGTGTCTAACAGCTACCATATTCAACCATTTCACTTTACTTTACAAAGTCTAAATTTAAACTGTAGATTCCAGACTTTGGGCTATTAAATGATTCAATGGGTTCATCTTTAGCTGCCCTCCAACCTGACATTTTGGCTTTTCTTACTGTTACCTGAGGATCTGTCTCTGTAATTGTTGGAGTATTTACATAGCACTGTTTGCTCACAGCACTCTTTAGGTCTCTGACCTATGTAAGGGTTATCCTAAGAAAATATATTACAAAGACTCCCTAAGATAACATTTCTGCTCTTAACCGACTGTTTTAATTGTACTGAGAGTTGCCTGGCTTACCTTTAGAGAAATAGAATGATGCTGGAAATGTTTTTATATCATTGACCTGTTCTTTCATTTTAGAATTTCTTCACTGTATTCAGGCAACTCTAATTGTTGCATGTCATGAACTGCTAAACAGGAGCTAGTACCAATGCCACCATGACAGTGTGCACAACGAACATACTAGGAATGCAGAGGTCATCTCTGTTTTTTAATCAAGCTTAGCAAGAAATTGATAATAATAATAATAATCCTATCTAAAGGGAGAATGTCTTTGGATCCTTGACTGAGTAACTGGTAGAGATAATTAAAAAAAAAAATTATCAAGTTATTGAATTCTGACAAAATTCTTTTGTGCTAAGTAAAGCTTCTGAAATTTTAAGTATATAGGCATTTTATGATCACTGACACTATTGTAAAAAAAATATTTCTGCTAAAATAGATGGTATATCACTGGCATGAAAAATTAAGGGAAAGAGCACTAAGTTGAGATATCTGTGAAGATGCAGACAGCTGAAGCACAATTCCTTTCAGTTTATGCCCTGTTTTTTCTTTATTATTCATATTGAGAATTGAGTGAATGATCTTTTGAAAGGAAAAGGATTAAATTCAATTTTACTTCATTGTTTCTCATCAAATTTTGACACTGAAGTATAGAAATTGAAGAGCTGCTGGTTACAGGGAATGTTATGATTTTTATGCCAGTGTTCCTGCTTTTTCTATTCCTCCTTCTGGTCTCTGCTTCTTCCACAATCCTGTTCACCCACAGTATTACTTGGAATAATACATACAAACTTCTGCATAAAGGTGTAAAGGAAGATTTATATTCATTAGTCTGTGGCTAACCATTAAAACTGTGCATCGAGATAAAATGGTGACATATCATTAGTGGAAAAATGTCTCTTTCTCTGGTGATCTCCATTTTGGAGGATTTTGTATACCATAACAAGGTAATAGTAAAATGATTGCAGAAAGAACGTCTAAGAAAGGTTAATATTTTTTCTTAAAAAACACGAAACTTGCAAAAGCATGCACTGGTTAACGTTTCAGTGGTCCCACTACCTGCAAGGCCCCTTGCTAGAAAAACTGAGCAGTTCCCAGGTTGTAAAATTCAGTAAATAGTCCTGCTGATTATGAACCACCTCTGTTTCAGCACGCAAAAAAGTTGACTGATATATTTTGTGGCCTGTTGGTTCTTTACAGGTTCTTTACAGCTAAAAGGAGAGACCCTTCCATTGCTTTGTAATGGAAGGTTTTCTCTGATGTGTTGAAAAGAAAAAAAGCCTTCTGGAAATAAAGCTTTATCAACTGTCATTATTTCTAATGACTGATAACAAAGCATCTGAAAGGAGACATGTTTAATCTAGGAGTACTGTAACCAGGAGATCCAATACAGCTTTGAAAGACTAAATTACTGCACTCTCCATAGTTAAGACAACTTGGAAGATCTCCTCACAGTGAGTAATTTCCTTTAAAAGCAAACAAATTAAAGGAAAATAGTACTTTTTCATTTGAGGATTTCATTTGAGCCATAAAGAATTCTAGCAGTTAAAATATGCAATATTAATATTTTTTGTTGAAGGGTTAGTTTAATTAATATTTCATTATTCAACCCTATTTTCTTTTGTGTCTCTTAATTTTTTCTTAACCACAAGTAACATTTTAAAACTATCTTTTAGAGGTGAAGCCTTTTATTTTATTCTCTCTCTGGTTGCTTCTTCTTTCTTTGTTTATTTACTTGCTTAGTGCTAAAAAAATCACTTAGAAGTCTGTCTTTCAGTGTTTTCTTTTTTTCCTGTGTTCTCCTGACCTTCCCTTCTTTCATCATGCAAACTTCTCCTCTGACAAACATCACTCTGAGGCTGCCTGGTGCACATAAAAACAAACCTAAAATATCACAGCACAAACTAAAGAAATAGTATTTTTGCTGATTTTTAAGGTTAACTGTGTTTTCACTTTAGGAAAACCAAAAATCTTTCAATTGCTTGCCGTTAGGTTGATATTTGCTGTACTGAATGGTTACCTCTGGAAGACTTTTTGGAAAAGTTCATCCAGGAGTGGTTTAGAGAATTCAGCCAATATGAGGCTTGAGGGCACGGGAAATATTCTGTTCCTGCTTTATATTGACCCCTCTTCCTTGTGTGTGTTTTGTGTTCTGATGTTTTTGAACAGTAATCTGAAATTATGATAGTGTATTGTTTTCATTGCTTTGAAAACGTGTGTAACCTTGATTACAGAATGAAAGTTTAAAAATAAAATCACAGCCCAAATTTACTCAGTGGGAACATCTTTGTTTTAGTAGCTGCTATCTCCCAAAACGCTATCCTTTTTGGGCGTCATTAAGTTTCTCTGAGATCATTCATGACTAACATATGCAGTTCTTTCGGAGGGTAAATGCATTCTGTCCTGATGCCAAAGGTTCAAAATCGTAGGGAAAGGTTGACTTTGACTGTACTACTGATTTCTGTAAGCAACCAAAGCCTGTCTCTTGTACTTTGAGTAATGTTCTTTCCCCTGCCTGTATTGTATAAGCTTACAGCTATTTCAAGTAAGATGGAGAAGGAGGATGTATATTTTAATGCAACGAAGAGATGAATTGCACAACAAACATTAAAACCAGAAGAAGTCAGAAAAGGTTTGAGATAAACTGGAGATTGACATTTAAACATTGGAAAAGTCATACTGACTTCAGTATGAACTGAAGAATGACCAGAGAAGGGAAGCAGCTTACTGTTAGAAGAAGTTTCATTTTCTGTAGTATGGCAAGGTGCTCAAATGACCATATGAATATTTCCTACTCTTTTCTCTTACCACATATATCATGTGTATCCCTTTTCAAAGCAAAGTGTGGATTTTATATTTCCTAATATTTAGGAATATTTAGACAACATCCACACTTCTGAATTAATTGTAAATCGCAAGTAAATCAAACCAACAAAATATCATACAAGCTTTCCCCTGAAAGAAGTAAGACTCATGTCACGTGACACATATTGCACTATAATGTGTCACTAAACAATTATTTATTTTTTTTAAATTCAGGCACCTATTACCAGGTATTTAGGCTCTACAGCAATGGCACTGATGTAGGACTGGAGTAGATTTTTCACTCTTGAAGAAGAAACATTTCTGTTCCTAAATAATATGGCTGTCTCGGTATATCAAAATAATAATAACTATCATATAGGGGGAACAATCCCCTGGGTGACTGGCCAGCTTTGCTCTCTGTCTTCACCTACTGCTACTTTCTTTGTTTTCCCTGAAGGAATGTTCATTTCATCTTCACTGACATTTTAAAGTCAGGTGGTGACTATTAGTTTTCTATCCAGCCTGTGAGTTTCTTCAGTGCCCTCAAGAGTGTTCTTGACTTCCTCATCAAACTCTAGATGCCTCAGTCTCACCTGGAGGTCACAGCCACCACAGAGTTACTGCAGAAATAAACATTAGTAAGTTTGTAATATATTTTCTTTCACAAACTACTAAACAGTTGAAAACAACACTGTAAAGGGGATGGGCAAAGGAGTTCAAGCTCCTAGTGCAATGACTTTTATTCTTTCTGTTCTCCCTATCATACTAAGAGAGAGAGATTATCTTTCCTCTTTAAGAAACTCACATCCTCACAGTCAGTGGATGGGAAACACTGTCATCATTTGCTTGGAACATTAGTTTGCAATGACAGTTTTAAGTTTTGGAAATGTAAATCTTCATCTGATAATTTTTAACTACAATTTAGAATTCAGTAGTCCTTCCAATGTCTTCTGTTATTATGTGTTTAGCTTTTAGGATATGGTCTAGCTGCAAACAACCCTCAGGAGCTCCTGGAAGCCTTAAAATAAATATGCTCTTCGTGACGATTGATAAAATGGAAAGTTGAATATTGTTGTAAGGGGCTGCCTCGTTAGTAATCTACTGTGTTGGCATAATGCATGTTTTTCCATATGGTGAGGCAGGACTCTTCCAATCATTATATGCTCTCATTCAAATTCTGCATGCTGCAGGAAATTAGCACCGTTCACACTTGTTTAGGCTTAATAAAAATCATTTTTGCTAAAGCACAGGGATAAGGTCACCATCTGCCACATGAAAATGCCAATTTGAAATGAGCAGCAGTCAAGAGAGAGTGTCTTTCATTTTTAGACACTTTCAGAAGGAACTTAATAGAAGAAATCTTAATTGATTCTGACACCTATCAGACCGCAGGATAACGTTAACACATCAGATTTTCAGATCACCCGTTCTAATTGCAGATGTATACTTTTTTCTTACAGTGTCATGAGTGTTTAATGGGGTACATTTCTATTTTCAGCTTTGTTCACGTTTGGGAATATCTGATTATATATAATATGCATTTGGAAACCCTTCCCTAAGCATGAAGGCACTAGATCAAATTCATACCTAAGTTCAGTGATTCAGCACTCACAACCACAACTTTGATTTTGATCAGTTATTTTAAACTATCTGATCCATACAAGTATGTGCTGAAATATTTTTATTAAATGTCTTTTAAAAATTTTTGGTCTCTATCAAAAACTTCTAATAATAACAAAATAAAGTGTCTATATATGTATATCTGATGGCATTTTTCTCCCAAAACAGATTGCAAAGAAACCTACACCTTCCATGAGTTACAAAGAACATTTACACTTATTTATTCAAAGTGCATGTGCTAAATAAAACACATAATTAATGACTGTAGAATGAATAATTGAATATGGCCTTTTCATGACTGGAGTGTTCATAATCTAATAAAGGAGAATAAAAAATGCAACTATATGTGAGGAGTTGAAGAGCTCTCTAACTCACTTAACTTTGGAAACATCTGTTTTTCAAAATTATACTCAAAGTTCTGTAGTCTTTCACAACAGGAAACCAAAATTTACATTTGATTATTTTTTAAATCTGCTTAGTTTACAGACAGCCTGGTCATTATAAGGTTATTTGAATTGAATATAAGTATATTCAATATTGAATTGAATAATTATATTCAGTCACTAGTTCTTTACTCATTTGTTATATGTTGATTTTTAAAAAAATCATACAGTTATCTTCTTATGCTTGGGAAAATCAAGTAATCCAGGAATTTATGGCAACAAAAAACCTAATCGGTGACTGGTTCCTACTTTCTCAGAGCACAGAAATCCCAAAGCTGTAGATTGAGGACAGAGTCAGGCTGATAATTAGCGGTCTGAGGATAGCAGAAGGGATAAAAGTTACCTATAATAACAGCAGAAACATATTGTGGAAAAAATAAAGCTGTGACAGATTGTTTCCGCCCCCCTGTTACAAAATTCAAGGTTTGTATTTGGTGAAATCACGTATCCTAACATGAACTCAAAAATACAGGGTGATTTTCTATTTGGCCAATGGGAATTGACGCCACTTCTTAAATTGCTTCCCTCAGTCACTGGTGGTTTTGGCTCTACTCAGAATTTCAACACTGACCTCTAACCAGTTCCAAAAAATTATACAGATAGGTTTATGAGCTAGATGCTGGCTTTGCTCCCACAGCAGTTTTTGGATCGGGTGATTGTAAGCATAAGTTGCCCTTTATCTCAAATGTGAGTAGCTAATTTCTTTATTGATGGCCCTAATGTTGCAGCTGCTGTAAAGCCAACTGCATTTGCTCCAGCTCTGTATTCAGCAAAATATTCCAGATGACCTCATGGTTTACTTTAGGTGCTATTTTTTTTTAAATAAAAAGTTTACTGCTTTAGAATCTGTTCTGACAAATGAAAACAAATTAATGAAAATCTGACTTTATAATGGCCTTTATACCTGCCCAGATTTAGATAGTGATCAGTCTCCAAGCAAGTGGGCTCCAGTCATTCTTTTTAGTCTGTTCATTACTAACTAAATAGCCTCTTTTGTCAGGTGTGGTCTTCACTCTTAGTGTTTCTTAGCCTTGTAACATTTTTTCCTTATCTTTTCCTTTTCTGAGATGCTTTTACAGGTATTGAGGTTCCATTTTCATACTGTTCACTTCCTTCTTTAATTATAAGGGGAATATAAATCCCAGAGTGACAATAAAGTGAAAAGTTTGCATTCATTTTTCCTCTGTCATATTTTTAAGGCTATTCCCAGACTTCTTCCATAGGAGAGGACTTTTAACTTTGTAGCATGACTTATGTAAGAAGGAGGATCATGGATGCATACTATTGTTTCCTCAGCCCTGATTCTGCATGCCCTTAATAACATATAGTTGGGTCAGGTATGAAATTAATCATGTATATACAGTCTGTTCCTGTGGCAATATCATGGACCTGGTGACAGGTTGTGTGCAAAAACTAAAGATGAGATTTTTAGATATCCCATATTTTGGCTTCTTTTATACCAGTACGGGTATACTGCAGCACCATAAAATATAGATAAACTGAGCTGTGTCAAGAGATACATCATGTTTAAGAATACTCTTGGCCCTTGCTCTTAAGACAGAAAGGAAAGATATGGCATGAAACTACCATAGGATGTTACTTCTTAATGACCAACACATAAATAAAACCAATTATATTATGGCTTCTCAATGTAATAAAACAGTGAAAAAATCTAGCCTAGAAGACTTGGCAATTATAAAGTTAAGGACACTAATATGCATGTTTATATTGGTAACATTTATCTCATTTCCTCTTTAGAATAATTTTGTGACACTTTAAAAGCTGTTAGACTGACATTTCAGTCATCATTTCATTTCAGTCTACACTGGTGAGGCCACAACTGGAATATTACATCCAGTTCTGGGCCTCCCAGTTCAAGAGGTTCTGGGAACTACTGGAGAGAGTCCAGTGTAGGGCAATGAAGATGATTAAGGGATTGGAGCACCTCCCTTATGAGGAAAGGCTCAAGAGCCTGGGACTTTTGAGCCTGGACAAGCAAAGGCTGAGGGGAGACCTTATCTATGTTTATAAGTATCTAAAGGGTGGGTTGAAATATGTTGGAGCCGGACTCTTTTCAGTGGTGTCCAGCGATAGGACAAGGGGCAATGGGCTCAAGCTGGAACATGGGAAGTTCCATTCAAATACGAGGAAAAACTTCTTTAGGGTGAGGGTGACAGAGCCCTGGAACAGGCTGCCCAGGGAGGTCGTGGAGTGCCCTTCTCTGGAGATCTTCAAGCCCCGCCTGGATGCAGCCCTGAGTGATGTGCTCTGGGCAACCCTGCTTCAGCAGGGGAGTTGGACTAGATGATCTCTAGATGCCCCTTCCAACTCTGACAATTCCATGATTCCATGAAAACTAGATTCAGTGGTCTACAAGTAGCAGCAACAGCTAATGGGGGTCTACAATTTTATGAGTGTCTAGTTGTCAGTCTAGCAAAATTTGTCAGCAGAACAGGCTAACAGTGAAGTCCAGCGTCGTACTCTAAGAAAGCATGGTAAAGCAAACTTTATACCTGGCTGGTATGTATGCTGTAGCCAGCAACAACCACTAGCCTGGGGGCACGCGATGCTACTGCTCACAGGAGCTACAATGCAAGAAAAGCCTTCCCTAATTTAGCATAATTCCAGGAGCAGGCTGTAGTAGTTTAGTCTCTGCTCCTATTCACATTACTTCCAACTGTGCCAAGGGTGGCCATAGCCATATCTGAATGACAGTGTTATGTACCAGGAGATGAAGTGGTGTATTGTTTCATTTTGTTCAGCTGTGGCTGAAGTCATTCCAGTTTATTTCTAGTTCACATTGAATGACATTTCAAAATAGCAACTTCTTCTCCCATTAATAAATAAATAAATAGAAATTACAGCGTGAACCAATTTCAGTTTGGGTTTGCTTCATCTGTCTGGTTGTGTTTTTAAGGGGGGGCTACAATGTATTTTTCATTCAAGAGTATATGTAAAGGTGTTAAGGGTAAGCTCTTCTCAGCCCATCTTCCGTGACCCCACACGTATCCCCTCTGAAAAAAACTAGAGCAGAATTTCATCCTAAAAATGGAGACATTAACATTTGTACATCACTGCTTGTGCTTCTGCTATATATATATAAAAAAAAGACTCTAAAAATGGTATGATTCTATATTTAGTGCCTTTCACTTCTATAACAAATACATTCATTTTATAAATAAATATATTAACCGCTAACCCTGCCCATCCAATTTAAGGGCTGAGAATCTGTGTTTTTCCCTTTTGCTGTCATCAGTGAAAAATGTTGTGAATGTCAAATTAGGCTTTCAGTTATATCCTCAGTAGCCTCAGTAACACTTACAGCTCTACTGCCTGTAATACATTTATGTAAGAGTAGTTGCTGAGTATCATCTTGAATCTTTTCCTTTTTAGGGCTGTGTGGGGCTAGCACAACTTCCCCCCCCTCCACCCACCCACCCCTTTTTTTTTTCCCAGTTAAGTAAGCAGAGATTTCTGAACAAGAAAGGGACTGAATTAGAAAATAAGAAAGTAACAGTCTTCTCCAATTCATTTTTTAAAGTATGACCATCCTATAAGTAGCAAAATGAGGTAACGTTATTGTAGTTCTTCCAATAAAAACAAAAATGATATCTGTTTCTTAAATGGGATGCTTTAAAGAACAAGAGACATAAAGGGGACAGTAATGTATAATTCAGAAAATATCTCTGTGTAACTGGACAACATGTGGTTATGGTGACCCTGCACACTTCTGGTTACAGCTCAGCTTTGGCCCACAGTTTTCTGTCCGTACAATCTATTAAAATTACTTTAACAATGTGATTTTCCTTCCAAAGTCCATTTAAAACAGGAATTCTTTTAATAGCTGAGACCCCCCCCTCCTTACTCTTCCCAGTCATTAAAAGAATTAAGAGACAGACTTCCCTGAAGCAGACACCTCTCCTATGGGTTCTTTGTCCTGGTACTTTCATTCTTTTCAGCTCTTGGAATGAATTGAGAATCCTGCATCCTTGAAGCAAAAGCCAAAGGAATAAATTTTACCTCTTGTAATAGGAGTATGTCTTCCATGAGACTCATTGTAAATTATTATGGGTTTTTGTTTGCTGGGAAAATATTCAATGATCCAATGAACCTTAATGTTAGTACACTGATTTATGGATCTGGCATTTGAAATTATCTATATCATCCACATGTATGAATTTCTGACAGAGACCTAGAAAGCAGAAATGAAGAGATCAAGCCTGAGCTGCTTACGGACAATATTTTTACTATCAGAGATCTGCTTTCACAGCCACTAGTCTTAGATGGAATTTGTATTTATATCATCTTTCTTATAACTTTGAACTTCTTAAAGTCCTCACTTGACAGGAAGATGTACTACTGTCTGCTTGCCTTTGAAATCCACATATTTACCTATTCCTGTCAAAATCATAGGATACTCAAATATGCACATATGCAGTTACAGTATGTTTCTCTCTACGATTTTGTGTGAAATAACATAGTAGAAAATGCTGGTATAGATTCAATAATATAGTCTAGGAAAAGATTATTAACTCTTTAAGGCAATTTTAAATCTGTGTAATTCTTAACAGGTCTGACTAACACTAATGAACAGCTCTTCAATACCAGTGTGCCTGGAAGTAAAATAGCATTCAAACTTGGGAGCTACAAGTTAAAAATCAAGCTTGGGTTATATATTCAGTGCTAAAAAATGGGTGGATGCTAAAGAAAATAGTTATAAATGTAAATATATTACTCTGAAAGATTATCTGCATTTAAAAAAATAATCTATGGTTTAGAAAGGCACAGAATTCTTCTGAAACTCATTAAAATCGAAGGTTAAGAATGCACCTTCTTCAAGTATGGCCCTATTCTCTGTGACCTCAATTTCTGACCTTGATGTAAAGTAGTTAAAAGAAAAGCAAATATTAATGGTACACTGTTAAGTGAAATGTTTTTGAAATTTAAAAGATATATGTTTACAATAAATTTAAATTTACACAACATAGGGGTAGAACATATAGAATAATGTTATATAGAATAATCAGTTATTTATTAAATAAACTTGTGCCATGATGGGTAACCTAGTTTCAGATAGGTCACACCATTCACCTTTAGAAATGGAATATAACTATACTTTCTAATCCTTCTTCTCTGGCAGCTAAGTGAAGATTTTAAGGGATCTTACTTAACACTAAATTCTCTTTATTGTTGTTTCTCTGCAAAGGGACCTTAAACCAGATAAAACTGCACTTTTCCCCACTTTAATATTTTCTCCATATTTCCAGAGCAGTTGGACAAGGCTTTAGTGTAAATGAAAAAAAGGTCCTAAAAGTGTAAGAATATGACTGAGTGTGTAGTGAAGCCCAACCACAGCTGTAGTTCATGAAAAAAATACAGCTTTGATCTAAAAATAATTCACTTTCAATTATTTGTGATATGTAGTATAGGTTCATCTCTGTTGTCTTGTTAGTTTCACACCAGGGAAATCACTAGCCGTGACTTTTAGCCTCTGTTTTAGTAGGGCAGTTTTATATCTTTGCTTGCTGCAAACTTCCCCTCATTTCTTTCAGATTTACTGCAGCAATTGAAAAGTGGAAGAGGAAGAGCCACAGTCTCCATTTTAGCAGTATACATTTAGTTCTAAAATATCATGACGGATAAATTATTCAGTGCACTGTTTAATAGGGAGAGCTCTATAGATTGTTTGTGTTTTAATTAAGTGCAACATAAATTCAGAATCAGTCTCTAAATCCTGAGAACAGCGTTCTGGATTTCAATTGCATTAGTACATGATAGAATTAATTGTACATTTCAGAATATAGGTCTGTAGGGGCTCTTTTAAGGAGGCAGGTTAAACAGTTTCTTTCAAAGTGCCAGTCTATGCCATCCTGTTGATCCTTGGTTTGCACAGAAGAGTTACTGTGCTGGCATTTATTCATTTGGTTTCATATATTTTATAGACTGTGATACGTTAACATTTTTTTTTTTCACTTTTGTTAGCTTATACAGAAAAAAGCTTATTTGGCAATGTTAATATATTACTCTAAGACATGTAACAGAAGAAAAGCAAAGGGACTTAAAGTTTTTGTTGTTCTAGGGGGTTGTGATGTTAACTCTAGGTGCAAAAAGAGAGTTTCCTGAGACAAAGCAGAAGGAGGATGATTCTGGGAACAGAGAAATCTTGTTCTGAGCTTTAAAATACTTTCTATTGTTTACATCTGCCTAAAATGAAAATAAAGACAACTTTTGAGGAAAAATGGCAATATAATAAAATTCTCAAAAGAATTCTCAATATAATAGAAATCCCAAGATTCAGGTTATTCACTTTAAGGATGAATCTAGAAACTGATGTCAGTGGTTAAGCCATTTTGTAATTAATGTTTGATGGCAGAAGGTTTTATCTCTGTGGAATAAAAAAAAAAATTATACATATATCTGTGAAATGAACTTAGAACAACATAATTGTACCTCCTCTCAGCATGTAGTTTGTAACTGAGGAAGCCTGTGTAACAGATTTTTTTAATTAGAAAAGTTCACTTTCCTATAGTTTTCCAAGAGCTGTAAATCAGCTGTGTCAAGAAATTTCAAATTCAAAGTGCCTTCACCTTTCTCATACTATTTTGATTGCTGATAACCCTAACAACATTCACATGCTATCAACTGACAACATCATTAAAATCAGCTAAATTGAGTCCATCTGCTAAGCTTTAGGTCAATCATGCCTATATAGCCCAGCCTGTGAGCTTCTTGTGTTTTGTTGAATGTGTAAGACAAAGGAGTGTGCTTTCTCTGTTGCGTTATCAATTTTATTTTTTTTTCTTGTAATTTTGTTGAAGTCAGAGCTCCATCTCTCAGAGGAATTCAACAAAGGTTTTGCAAGTCTAGAAGGTGAGCAGTTTTTTCTGGAGATCATACATAGGTTTTGCTGAAGTTTCAAACTGTAATCTTTTGATGAAAATATGAGTGTATGATAATTGGTTTAAAAAAGTTTGTTGAGAACAGTGATTGAATGGTCATTCAAAGAAGAAAAGGGAATATGTTATAAATCTAGCTGTCTTTTTAGAAAAAGTAATATAGGCTGCTTTGAATGGTAAATTAATCAGTAGGCTATTCTTGCTGATTTTGGAATCAGTTAAGGGTTTTGAAACAAAAGTAACTTTAAAACCATATAAGTAAGTGTAATACAATTCTTCCAACACAAAAATTTATTTCATAGCTAACAGTAAGATTCTTAATAACAGTGATTTATGTGTGTGAATATACAAAAGATATCAACGTACATACAACATTTGTCTCAGACACATACATAAATATGTAGAATGTTGATCTTAAAATTACTTACCTGTCCTCAATTATATGGTTACTGATATAACTCTAGTTTGTCCTAGACTGGTTTGGTAAATGTATCAAGAATGCAAAACCTGTATTGTAGTAAAACTGCAAAAGAGCTGAGAATAATACTTATTGACCAGAGAATATAGACTGCAGCTATTTAAGAGATTAATAACTGAAGAAATCAGTCTGGCCTGTAGCTGTAATTAGAGATGAACAGGCATGAGGAAAGGTTTTTGAAAAATTGGAAAATATAGGGAGAAGAAAAAAGATCTTGGCTGCTCTCCTATTAGAGTTTCTATGCCTTGTGCCTGGTGACTTTTATAGAAGTGATACTGCTGCCATTGGTCCTGTTGCTGCTGCCATCCCTACCCGAGTTACATCTCAAAAGATTATCTTTCTTTTCTGTATTTTCCTACTATGTCAGGCAGCTCTACAAATACGAGGAAATTGCTCAGTGTTGTGTCTGCTTTGCCACATGCTTTTGAGGTAGGAACAGTTTGGCACAGTGGGCAGCTGGTGTTCCGGGTTTTAAGGGAAGACAATCAATTCATACTTATTTGCCACAACTAAATCATACGGAACTATATTTTCTGGTGGCTAAGTAGCCTGAGGCTGCTGATGGGCCCCTGCCTTCTGTTCCCAGATTTGCAAACCTGTCTTCTCCCTTGTGCTGCTCCTGGCCCTTTTCTCTCTATGCCTCCAATGGGCCAATGCAGAACACCAAGCCAGCAGTTTTAGATTTTTTTTTTTAATTCTGGTTGGTTTTCTGCTAATTAGTGAATTAAATGACCTCACTGAAGAATCAAACGAGTGCCAGAAACAGTACATTGGAAGCAATGGGAGTCTGGCTGAGAAGAGTAGGTTAGACATAGAGGGAGGAGCAGGACTCAATCTGGCTTTGGCAGTGGCCAATTATTAATTCAGCCGACTTCATCTATTTGTGCCCTCTGTCTCCCAAATAATTTATAACACACTTAGGTGCCAAAGGATTCAGATAGCAGTTCAGTGGCTAAGTGACTGTAGTGGTGTCCAAGAACAGAGCCATATGAGAGCCATGGCTGAGAGTTTATGACTAAGAGAAAAATTAGTTGGGTTTTCCTTCTGTTTATCTTTGCCTGAAATTTAGTAGTTTGTGGGGTTTTTTTGTGAGCTTCTGTCACTAAGAGATGCTGTTTAATGTATAAATAATACTCTTACCATACACAGCACTGGCAATCTGTGGTATAATTTAAAATATAGTCTGGATGACATTGCCAGTATTCAGAGAGAATAATAGAAAAGTACTTCAGGTTGCGGTTACATAAGAAAAAGATCCTACCATGGCTAAAACTTTTCCATGGAATCACATTTACTTAACTTAGTGAGAAATTTTTTTTCTTTTACGCTTGTCTCTTTTGTAGAGCAATCTCAATGTGTTCACTATCTATGACTCTTCAATGTTATAAATTTTTTTACTTTGTTGGATTACTGTTCTTACTGTAAAAATACCTTATACTACAGGGACAACATCTTCACATGCTGGGATTGTTTCTGTGCTAAATTTTAGAAACACGTGCATGTTAATCATTCATCAGGTTTTCATTGGTGCACTAACAAAGATTCAAAGCAAAAATTGTGGCTTCAAAAATTACAAAGTCATTACAGTAAAGAATAGCCAATATATAACCTATTTGGAGGACAGCTCAATCTAAGAATAATCAAAAACAGATGTGAAAGAATGAATGGTGTAGTGGGGCATAGCACATTAGGAGCTATAGGGTAAATACTGTCATCTAGAACTTCTCAGAGTTGTCCAAGGAAGACCAAATGCATTCCTACTTGGAGAAATAGTTTCTAATGCATTCTGTTGAACACAGTAAAATCCTTTGCAATGAAAACATTTCACAAAGCGTGTGGTTCTATAATTGAGTGTGTTTTAGGCAACAGCCTACTAATTGTACTGGAATCTCTGTAATGAGGAAACACATCTGCGTGTTCTGTGGATAATAAGGAGGGAGAAGCAGTTTTCTGTACAGTGTACACATGTGACCTGATAATTCAGAAGAATGTTGTAACTCCACTTAACAGAACACAGCATAAATAATAAAATATATAAATTAGATCAAGACCCTGATGTTAGAAATTGATGCATAGAACAAGACTATTCCATATTCTTGTTTTTAATACAGTTAGACCTACAGACCCAGGTAAAGTCTCTGCAGCATTATGTGAGGCAGTCATTCAATTAGAAGCTACGTCTGTTTTGAAGGATATAGGAAAATGAACCCTGGATAGGATCCAAAGCACAGATTAAATGATGTAATTGAACAGGTCAGTGACAGGAATGGAAATGGAACCTAGTGTACCTGACATCCTGTTCTTTGCTAATTGTCTGAAATTATTGTTGGAAAGGCTTTGAGGAGAATATATAAATGCAATTCACTACAGGGTTTCCATCTTGGAAAACTAATTTTCCTAAAATTGTTGTTTCTGATAAAAGTAGAGTAAAAAATGAAAATATGAATACTGCTGTATAAAACCACTAAATATATATAAAAATATGAGTTAGGTAAATGTGACCTTTTTTCCTAATTTTTTTTTACACCAATATGTTTTCTTTAACTTATTTTTCATCAGGAGAAACACTTTATGTAGGAGTAGATATATGAAGCTAGGAGCAGTATGAAAATTTTCAGGAAAGATGAAACATGCAGAATTTTCCCATAGGTGATACAGCCTTAGAGAATCTCTGTGTCTAATTATTATTCACGTTTCTAACAGAAAGGTCTTAAATTTCAGTTGCTTGTTAAGAGGGTCCTTACGAGTCGTGGATACCTTGAATTCCATTAACCTCATTAATTTGAGTTTTAATAAATGTAATTGGAGTAAATGCATGCAGTTGATACATAATCTAGATATAGTCTTAAAAATTTAAAATAAAATTGACTTCAGGGAGAATTGTCTTTGTTCCTGAAAACTAGACCCCTATGAATTAGATTATTTGGGATTAATTTAGATGAACAGTGAGTTTTGCATACTTGAAACAGAATTTTTTTCCTTACTGATGTTTTTAATTAAATTTCCTGATTTCCTTAATAAATCCTCTAATTTAATTGTAATTAAATTAATTTTCTTATTAGTAAACAATGAATTTGATGGTGTTCAAAAGTGTTGCAAAAGTAGTGACATTCAGAAAAATATTAGTTAAGAGATCTCTTCACTTACAGTTGTAAATATCCATAGACACTATAATAGTCTAATAGAATAAATGAATAAGAAGAGAACAATGAATCAAAAGGTTACTGGGTTACTTAAACAGTTATGTCAAAGCATTTTGTTGATAAATATTTTTTATTTTTAAAAAGTTCAAACCATAATTTTTGTTGTCTCTTAAGGTATCTGTCACAAAATTGAACTGCAAAATTGTTAGACTTATTGAAAGGACTTATTGTGAGAATAATCGGAAAAGAATGCCATGCCTACCATCAGGAGGTGTCAAGCAATGATATGTTTTTTATAACAATTAACGGAATTAAGATTGCTGAATTTAGAGAGGGTTAATTTAGGGTGGAGGAAATGCCCCAAACTTTCTGGCTCTTACTCAGATTCAAATATTCTAGGAAGCACCTGTCAGTCTACTCACTTTTTGTGGCACTTGTTCTGGATGTGACTTGGAAACCAGTTTTTTTACTCTGAGATTAAAAGAGAATTGTGTACTACCTGGTTGGTATGTGAATTGAGGATTACACTTTACCCTTGTGTGCAGTAGTGAATAATTTAGTGTGCAGTGTGGGCTCCACAGAACTTATTTGCTCTTCCTTGTCTCCCTCCAGCTACCACTGGTTTTCTTATTTCTGTTTGTAACTATAACTTTTGAGTAGATTTGACTAATATGAATGGATGAAGGACAAGATGCATGGATAGTTTGGAGCTGCAATAAATCTTCTCACTGGTCAAGCAGGTGGTTTCAGCAGCCTCAAAAAAAAGGAAAAATGGGTCTGTTGGTTTGTTATTGCCTGCTGGTATTAGCAGAGTGACCTGTAGCAACATTTGCAGGCTTTTCTTTGCCGCCAAGAGAATTGGGAGCTTGACATTGTTAACGATAAAACCCCATTTTTCTTATAGCTGTATAACTCCCTATTTGGGAGGAAAATTCAGATATTGAAAGGCTATGATAAAATTATGAGAATAGCAATTGCCTGGACCTGGTTATTATTTCAGATAGAAGATTAGAAAATATTTCAGTTGTTTTGACCTACTATTGTTTCCCCCTTGGTTAGTACTTGGCTTGTACTTTAGCATAGGATAAAAAGCAGCACCTTAAAGATGAAGAATAATTTGATGCCCAGACATTTGGACTGGTATATCTTTAAGGGGGTTATGACAACTGAAGTGTTGAGCATGGTAGAGTAGCTAATCTCTAGTTTTAAAAACATTTTTTTTAATGTTAGCATTTTTTAATGTTAAGCTCTAACGAATATAGTGTTCTCACCACTTTATAAGGAATCAGTGCAAAATATTCAAACTAAAGTCTATAAAATATCTACTGAAAAATTTAAAAATACAAGAATTTAATGCACATTTAGAGCTATGGAAGTAAGCTAGGTATAGTTCTCTAAACAAGAACTGACTGAGAGAGAAAGGCTTTGTGTGTTGTTGGGGCTGTGTAGCCAAGTTCTAAGTCACAGCATCTAAACTGCCACTAGAGTTCGGTTTGTGGAAAGCCCCAGGTTCATAGGGAAATTCTGCAGGGAACTCGGCTAGATCTGGGGAAAAATTTGCACGGGCAACAGAAACAGCTGGGTCATGGGTGGATTTTCAGTCCTCCCAGTGCAGCTGTGATAAGAGGACAAATTAAATCTGTGTGTACTAGTTAAAAATGTAATAACTGATCCATGTGAAAAACATTACTTGTGCTTCTGCCTGCCAATGTGTAGGATTTTCATATGACTTGCCCCCAAACTGTTCAAACTGCTGAAGCCTTTGGCTATGGCTTGGGCTGACAGCATATCTGACTAGAAGCAACATGCTATGTAGTTTGTTAGCTGCAACCACCCTGTGTTTCTATAGTATTACTTTACTGTCCCTTGCTGTACACCAGGCCTTTGCCTTGTAAAATACTTTTGTATCCTTCCTGCTAAAAGACACTATGTAAACATAAGATGATAATATTCATAACTTTAAGCAAAATGAGTTGCTTTCATTCTCTATTATTAAATCTCGTCTTCCCCCTTCAACGTCGCCCTGCCTCCACCCCATGCAACAGCTGTTCTTCTAAATAGCTTTCAGAATCTGCTGCAGCCAATTGTTATGATGTGCCATATGCTCTGGATGTAAAATTATTTTTTTGACAGACTTTCATTAGTGAGTGACATGGTCTAAGCACAGGACATATCCAGCTCATTTTTAATGTCTGTCAAGGATGTTTCCAATGACCCTGGCCATGTCAGTGATCTTCCCTGCCATGTTTCTACCCTCTGTTAGGTTGGTACACTAAAAGTGTCCTCTGAGGATGTGTAGGAGAGCTAATTAGCCAATTACTATATCAAGTATTCAGCAGATACACTTGCTTATATAGTGTTTTTGAGGTTAAGTGGCATTTTATTCATAAGAACAATCCTTGCATAAGCAATATATTAGAGAAGCTAGATGGGCTAAATAGATATATCATGTTTGTACCCACTGTGCAATACTGAAATATTCAGATGACAGTAAAAGAAAATATAATGGGAGGCTTTTACATGTAGGAGATTTTTATCTTCACAAGGTGGGAGCAGAGGGGGAAGATATTGCAGCTGCTGTTATCAAGCAACCTCCATATTATCTGCATGTCACTGCTTAAATAAAAGTATGCAAATATCATATGAAACAAAAAAATTGCTCAGGACTACTTGTATGAATACAACAGTAATTTTAAATAACATCTAAGGTTTTTGTACAAGCTTCGTTTGATATGCTGTTAAAGATAATCTCTGTTAGTCTAGTGACATTTGCCATTCCTTATGATTTAAAATGGGTTTCATAGTAAACTCATTTAACTCACAAAATGGAAACAAGTCTGTGTAACCTATTTAGTTGCAGCAAGTAAAACTTACTCTGCTTTATTTTTAAACATGGTACATAATTCAGCAGTGCAATACACTATCAAATTGATAGTATCACATTCCCTTTCAAATTGCCTTCTTTGTTCTTTTATACAGTTGATATTGACTTTTCTTTTTTGGGGAAGGCTTCCCTGTTGACTACCTTTTCCTCCTTCCTGAAGGAGTTGCATTATAAAAATCTGGATTTTGTTCTTTTAAAAGCATTCAAAGTGTGTCAGCAGCATGGAACCACAGCATAGAAAGGGCCATACTTCAAGGATAAGGCTAGCTTTTCTGCATCCTTTTCTCTACCTACCAGATGAAAGTAGTTTGGTTTCCAATTTCCCATGCTAAATGGGAAGTAAGCACTGACTTAGCTTTTTTGGGGTCTAAATTGCTTTTATATATGAAAGCATTTCCAGACTCAAGCCTTATTTTATACTTTGATCTGTAGTTCTTCATAAAAATCATCAGTAATTTCAGTATGACTCTTACAATGAGCCAGAGATCTTAGCTATTAATATGCTGCTTTCTAATCTTGCCCAAATTGGTTATTCATGATTACAGAAATGATTATAGTAAAAGTTGCCTCAATTTTTTTAATTATTGCTGGTTATGACATTCCTGAACTATGTTTACTCAAAGTGTGTGCATGTTAGAAGGAATAAAATGAATGGATGGGTACAATAGGTATGTTTCTAAGACTGGTTGTTATTTATCAGATATTCGGAAACACAAGATGAGATTTATTTTATTTATCTCTCACCATTGTAAAGCTTGACATAACTAAACAAATTTCTAGACTTTCAAAATACTCTGCATTCTGTAGCTGTGTTGATTTTTCCTGAATATGAATGAGAAATGAAGTACTAGTGTTGCCAAAGAGTAGGTTCAGTTTTATTTAACATATTTTACACATTTAAGATATTTTTAATTATCTTAAAAGGATACAGAAAGGAATAACGAACTAGGATTTTTTTTTCTTAGCAAGAACAAATTTAATTTGCTTTTGGAGGTGGGTTTTTTTTAATTGACCAACCTGTCATTTAATAAGTGGTGAAAATGCAAGCACTGAAGGGAACAGGTGGTTTACATTTTTCCCAGCTGAAAATTGCAGCTCTCTTTACATGTCTTTACATCTCTTTACTAGTGTAGCAAATAGGCTGACATGAGTGTGTTCTGTCTTTCATAAAGGTGTAATTTGAAAAGAATTCTTTATGGAAGAAAATTAAATCATACGACAGTCCACATTTTTAATCTGAAAAGCAATTACCAAATTAGTAAAGCGTGTTTAAATTAGTCAAATTAGTCAAAAGTGTTTAAAAAAAAAAAAACACCAACCAACCAAAAAACCCACCAACCCCCCAAAAAACCCCACAACTTTTATTTTCAGTCTAATTGTAGAATGGCTGCATGACATTTCCACTGGAGTGCATGTTTGTACCTTTCAGCAGTAGTAAAAATCCATAATTATTTCTTGTTTGGTAATTCAGAATGGTTTAGTTAGATTAGCACTAACTGAAATTCCATAATATTTTGTTAAGGTAGACTATGTCTTACAGGTACACTGATGATTGTAGCTGAATTCTTCATTACAGCAGGCTGAATTTTGCTTTTGTATAAGTTGGGTTTTGTTAATGTGTAACAAGAGAAGTTGTTAAGACAAGTTGGAACAAGAAACTACTATAGGAAACTGGGAAAAAAGACTGGATGTATACTGATTATCTTTTTTAACAAAACCTTGTTACAAGAATCTTTTTCATACTGAAAGTAGGTTAAAACTAGGAAATTCTAACAATCTTTACTTAGTGGGTATGCTGCTATACATCTGAGCTAGCTTTGAATCAAAGCCTCGCTGCTCAGGGAAAAGTTTCAATTAATGGTTATGAATAGAACTGAACAACACGAGAGAAGGGCAGTCATCCTGTCCAGCTTCCTGCAAGGCTAGAATTATTCTCACTGCACACTTCATAAAATGTGTGAAGTCTGGTTTTGTGTATTGCACGTATCTTAAACTCTACCCTTTTTCATACGAGGTTGAGCAGTCAAGCTTCAATTAGCACAGGTAATATCTAGATTAGCCATTCTTTGCACAGATGTGATTCTAATCTTCCCTACTTCTTACTTTTTCTGCTGTCCGAAGATTTTTTTTTTCCTATTTCTTCTAAACATTTTTAAGATTATTTGACACCATAATTTGGGATCTCATTTTGGTGCTGTTACTCATGCTCCTTTATAATGGGTGGAGGGTGTAATCTACCATTGGGTATCAACAACTTTTGCTAACATACTTGCTTTTTCATGAAACAAAATAGTGATCCATAATCACTATTGTCATATTAATCACTGTGACATGTCAGAAACTTCTAGTCAATAAACTGTTATTAATAAATAATGGGTTTTTTACAGCCATTTGCTTTGCATGAGTGAGTTGGTAGTCAAATAATTTCAAGAATAATTTTCAAGGAAGATTTTGGGAGTATTACTAACAAAACTCTAGATGATATTCTGAGTATTCCTTTTGCCTCCACACTTTGAAAACTGAGTAGCAGTAAGTCAACAGGGAAGCACTAACTTCTTACAGTATTATTGTGGTGAAGTCTAATGATTAAAATGCAAATTGATGTCACCAATGTGCACAAATATTAATATGATACAGACATGCATTTTAAGTACCTCTACAAATATTGATAACACTTTTTTCTGTGACCTGAAACTCATTTTACTTAGTGGAAGTCTTGTCCATCTGAGTACCATTCCAGACAGAGTATCAACAACCCAAGATAACTAAAATACATGGTAAATTATAGATTTTTTTTTGAGCTTTCTGTTGAACAACTGGTTAAACTTGAACTGAAAATCTCCAATGAGAGACTTGTATGTCTGCATTCCCCTTAATGCTTCATTCTCTTCTGCTTAAATTACAAACTAAATATTATTCACAGAATCACAGAATCTTAGTGGTTGGAAGGGACTTTTGAGATCATTGAGTCCAACCACATTAAAAAAACAAAACAAAACCAAACAACCAAACCCAGAAAAACCACACACAAATTCTCCTTAAAGAAAGAATAAAAAAAGGCACTTTCTCTAGCTAGAGAAAGAGGAAAACTTAAAGTGGAGATCAGGGGTAATAAAAGGGAGGCATATGAGTCTATGACAAAGGTTATTTTACTTTAGTATTTCAAGTTATTTTTGTGTAAGATGTAAACCATTAATTTGAATAGCCTTGAAAGAAATATGTTCCAGATGTCTAGACTGCAATAATTTTTCTTGCTTTAATGTTGCTGGACTTTGTGATGGGTAACCTGAATTCTACTGAAGAGATGTATGTCAAAGTGAAGGAGTAGGGGGAGTTGGACAAAGAAATCTAGTGTGGCCCTTGTTACATGATTTAGCTTAGATGAAAAAGAAATAATTTGAAATATCACAGAATTTTATGTAAATTATTTTCATTGTTATATATTTCGATAGAAGGCTTTTCTGTATAGGAAGTGATTTTTTTGGTTTGGTTTTTTTTTACTTACAGGAAACAAATTAGTATTTATTAAACAAATTAGATAAGAGTATGCAAGTCCAAGAAAATGAACACAGTAGTTAAATTTCAAGGTTTTGTAACATCTGTGTGCCGTCTGTTAGTGCTGGTTATGGCACTTGAGTCTTTGAGTTAGCTGAAAAATATGCAAAACTACACAAAAGTAGACAGCTCTCTATTGACTTCTCAGCTAAGGCAGTTTAAGTGCATTTTTTTTTTACTCTAGAAAGTACAGTAAGTGTACTGCAGTTAAAAAGTGTCTCCTGATGTGCTGTAGTTTCAGGCAGAAGAATGTAAAATAGCTGGTGAGTCAAATTGTCCACTTTTAGTCAAATCCTACTTGTCATAACTTTTGCTGACAGGCCCATTAGACATGCATATCTAACATAATTTTGTGGAGGAAAAGCAACAGGTTTCTAGTAGTTTACAGTGGAGAATGTGGTAGCTGCTATTTTTTTTGTAATTGTGGCTCAAAAAAGCCTTCATTGCTGAGCTAAATGCATGTCTACACAAAATGTTATGAGGTTTTTCTTATGTTCTTTCTATATCAGAAATCTTTTCCATTGTTCTTCGACGCATATGTTAGCTGGAGACAAACCACCTTGGCTACAGTCAAACTACTCTCAGAAACGAAAACTATTTCTGTAAGTAGTGGCTTATAAAACCGTGCCTTAAGTTTCTCCTTAATTTAGCAATAATGTAGCAGGAACATAAATATATATTTATTCAAATAACTTAGTATCTTTAGTTTCCTGGGAAGTTCCTCACTTTCTAGACAGAGTGCTGAATAGCCCTGTCTTTGAAGTTTCAGATCTCATTCAAATCTTTTGTCAGATAGGGGCAACATCTAATCTCACTGCTCTTGTCCTGTTTAACCGTCTAGGAAAGGCTATTCCTTATCTACTCAAGGGCAGACTTTTTCCCTTGGTGGTTGCCTGAGGAATGTAAAATATTTCAAATGGCTCATGACCTAGGAAGCAAGTAACTAGGAAATTAATTGGACTCGAAGTCTACTTGTTAGATCTAACAATTTACCAGCAGGCTAAAATAAGCTCTACCATTATTTAGAAACATATGCAAAATAAAAAATATTAAAATCTAATGACATCTTTGGAATAAGGTAATGCTTGCCTAACAAAGTTAATCAGAAGCCAAATATTTTGCATATCAACTAAATATGAATTTTAAGTAATAAATTATATGTATTTCTGATTCCTAATTACCTACCACAATTCCAATACCACCAATATCTACCATGTTCCAATACCAACTTTTTTATGGAAACCCACCAGTAGAAAACTGCTTTGTTGAAATTACCTATTCATTGGATGTCACTACTGCACATAAATACATATGAGAAGCTATCTGCCACCATCCAACATTCATCCAGGCATTCAAGAAGAAAATGGGAACCCTATTTCTAGCTCTGCCAGTGGAAGAATTATGAGCATTTCACTCACCACTTATTTCAGAACAAAGCTATTTAACATGACACTTGCTCGCAGGAAGCTGTGTCCAGTAGTAGCTGATGTATGTACAATGCTATTACTTGCTATTAAAAATCATATTGCTGGGCTGTAGCAATGGCCTTCGCAGTCATGTGTCTGCTTATAGTTGTGTTATAAATTTCGATTTCCTGTTAAAAAGAGGCAGTTATTTTTCAACAAGAACTAAAAGGCATCCTTGCTTTTAGGATTTAGTAGTGTCTGTAATGCTAACAAACAAAAGTTGGTATGAAAAGTTTTACATCTGAATTTGTAAAATGTCAAAAAGAAATAACAGGATCTTAAAACTGTCTTCAGTTTAATATCTCCTTTTTGCTCAGAGTATTATGTTTATTTACCCTTGACTATTCCTCGGGCCACACTTTTTTCCTCTAAGTCTGATATAATGGATGACAGGCTGAGTAATTTCAGTCATAGCAGGATATGAATACAATTTGGTATAATGATCATGTTCATTCTCTTACCCTATCAATGCCTATGCAAGACAAATTTCTGAAAGGTTATGTGTCAGGTAAAGATTAAAATGGGAAAGAGCTAGGAAATTCAAACTTTAAAACTCAAAGCTGAAAAATAAAAAAATTGATCAACAAGTCCTTTAATAGCTAGTTCATATCACAGCAGTACTGATTTAAAGCACACATTTTGTTTTGACAGGACTTTAGTTGCAGATTGTCACTTTAGTATGAGCTATTTCCATCCATATTATAGTCTTTTGTTTAATATTCCCATAAAAACTTACAGTTGAAAAATTCTTCTGAAAGCCACTTCAGGGTACGGTATTGGAAAAAGACTACTTCTACCTGCACCCGGTCTTTGCTATAATAGAGAGAAACATTGTTTATAATCTACTATTCTCCATAGCCATGTAGCTATTCAGAATGTTATCAAATATAAAAGAATAGTTTTTACAAAATATTTTAAAGAAGAAATCTGTCAACTTGTTTAATTTCTGTATTGTTTTAAAAAGAAATCATGAGCTCTTAAACTTAAATTATATAGTCAGTTCATAAGGGAGGAATGAAAATGAAAGTTGATCAGAAAGCATACTATTACTTTGTGGTAAAAATTACATTTACTTCATATTTTAAATATAATTTATATATAATTCACCTTTCTGTGTTTTTTTTTTCTCGAATTTAAAATTTGCATGCAGTATCTAATGACTGTCTAAGGAAAATGTTTTTTCATGTCAATGTGTGTATGTGTACATTTTCAGCTCCAGGATATTTGGAAAACATTTCATTAGTCAGAGAGGAATTATTATTTAATATTAAACAATGTTCATCAAATGTAATGTGGAAAAAAAAAGTTATACTGCTCTTCACCAAAAACAGAAAGCAGATTTCAGTCTTCTTAAAAGTAGCTGTGGTTTCCATACCATAAGGTACCATAAAGAACAAGCACAGCAGATGTTAGTTGTTGTAATACCTCCTCATCCAGGACGCCATGGCACTCTGCTTAAACCTTTGGCAAAGCTGAGAGTAAGTGTTCAAGAACAGTTGTATGGAAGTCATTGAGATTGGTTTTGGCCTGAATTAAATCTAGAGCACCTTCATTCTCTGATCTTTTCCTTCTAGTAAGTGTTAAGAACTGTAAGATAAAGTCCATCACAGGTTCCTTGATAATAATCAGCCAAACGCTATTCAGAACAGCCCTAGGTCCCAGCCAGGTACACGCTGAAATCTGAATTTGTTCCTCATCACTTGTGCACAGATATGAATTTTTAAATAGAAGTTAGAGAATTTTAAAGATTGGTCCAGTTACAGAATTGTTGGATTACGTGTTGGATTTTTGAGGCAGGATTTGGATAAGCATTACTCTGGAAAAATGTCACCACTGGGTCCAGCTACTGTTAATGTAACAAAAATGGCTTTTTTGTTCTAGTTCATAAAGATCTATGTAGTTAACATTTTCTGTCATTTACTTCTGCAGTAAACTGTGGCCTTGACAATGTATGTTATTCCAGATTTAAGTATTGGCATTTACGGTCCAGGTAATTGAATCTGGTCGAAGTCAACCTTTTTTTATTAACAAACATCCTGAAAACAATGTTCTAGTATAATCTAAGAGTTCTGCAATGCTAACTTACAGCCTTAATATTGAATGATAGTGCAGGTCAAAGTGTGCTTTCTTCTAAAGACAAACACGTTGACAATAAAGTTTTAAAATGTTACTCTAAGTTCTTCTTTAATTGTATTTGGTGAGAAAACTTACTGTTAACATACTGCAACATTTAATCATGCCCCTGTGTATTATAAAGGTACCCAAGTACCTTCATTAGAGATGAAAATTAGCTTGGATCTCTTGCGCTTATGCTCATTGCATCTCTACCATTCCCATATTGTTTGAAGTTTTTATTAACTGTAATTCTCTACCTTTACATTCTATTTTTTGAAAACTTTGAGAAAATGAATCAATAAGGAGAAAGAGGCAAACACAAAAGCTCATGTTTGATTAACTTGACCACTATGGTGACAACAAAGAAAAAGTGGAAAAAAAAATTTGCAAAGGCAAGAGCTTTCATTTTTTGGTTGGGCAGAGAAGGAGGAATAAAGATGAGGAAGCCCAAGTTCTGGCACTGTATGAAGGGACACCAGCTGCAATTGGCATGCTGAGTTCAAAATAAAAAAAACAAACTTGGACTTTTTTGTAGCATAAATGGCAGAAACAAAGCTGCTCTATAAAAATTTTTAACTGCTAGATTTCCCCTTAAAAGTGCACTCTCCAAAGACTGAAAGAAAATAGTTATATTTATGCATCCTTCTAAACAGTGAAGTTGCAATCTTGATGAAGTTTTGAGAAATTACTACAGTAGCCATTATTTTCATATATTGCAAAAGAATTTGGCAACCAAATCCTTTCTTTCCCATTTTTATCCACTCATTTAGCTTTTGATTCATAAACCATGAAGGAGCTGACATTCTGCTCATTTACCTGAGGGCAAAAAAATGTTGACATGCAGATGATTAAGCATGTGTCCATAAACAATTGACTCTGACCTGAACTTGTGCCAAGCAATTGGCATGGCTCCTGATTAGTAATTAATTAAATCAATGCCAGCAGACTCTAATGGTAGCTTCCCATAGAGTGGCATGCCAGATCCATTAAGAGCAAACTACCTGATACTGATTCCTGTCACATGCCTTGTCAGTTGAGCTGGATATCTATTCAATGTCAGTAAACGCACTGTGTGAAAGATTAATTTAGAAAAAATATCTAAAAAGTAACATTAAAATTAAGCTCAGAGCATGGCTTTTTGCAAAACTGTACAACTTCTTGCTCACTGTATAGGGAAGCTGAAAGTCTTTTATCAGATCCAATTACCAAGCTCAAAATATTAGAACCCCAAAGCACAGTCCCTTCCCACTGTAATCTCAGGTGTAGCTTATATAATAAAAATAAAATACCAGTTTTGATTCATCGAGGTTCAAGTACACAGCTTGAGATTTAAGCTGTAGTTCCGGTTGCAAGTGTATTTCAGTACAACCAATGATTTTGAGATTATATTGTGAAGTGCCTCATGGACTTCATTTCAAAGACAATTTTTCTATTGAATACCTTTTGCCCTACAGGCAACATCAGCTCCTGACAGCTGATGGACGCCTGCTACACCTGCTCATTTCCATGGAAGGCAGTTCTCAGGTTTTGTCATGTTTATTGCCCCTTTTTATATCAAAAGGTCTGATTTAATGCTCTCTAAGTAAAAGAAATAACTAGAGGCTACAACTGTCTTTCAGTCGTAGTTGTTTAAATGGAAAGTAACTTCACTGAATCAGAAGTTTAAAGGTTGAATACTGGGGGGAGGGAGAGGAAGGTGAGAGAACCACAAAAGTAAAGCAATATTATTTAAAGTGCTGCTAAACACTGCTCATCCAAAACTAACACCAGCCTTTAAAATATCCTCATATTAAATACAGGATTCTTGTTGCAATATTTTACAGGGCTACAGGATGAATATTAGAATGAGTAATTTATTGAACTTCTTTGGAACTTCTTTGGCTGTTATACTCTTAGAATTTTCCTTGAATGTGTTTTGGTTTTTTTTCCCCCAACTCCACCTGGTAGTTTTGAAAATAAAATAGTTTTGTTAATGTCAAAGATTCCATTTGGAGAATGTTTCTTAAAATGTCTTCCCGATTCCTTATTCCAGCAGTATTGCCCTATTGAAAAGTGCTCTGAATTCCTTAGGGATGAAAGGTGACAGGTGCTATATGAAAAGCAAAGTGTTACCTGTGGCAGATCTAGGTCAAAATCTTAGTCAGGGCAGTAAAATTCACCTTTGCTCAACATGTGATTGTTGCAAATGGCAGTTTTGAAGTCTTCCTTGATTGTTTTGAGTGGCTGTCAGTCTATTAACCAATTGCCATCTTGGTGGGACCAACTGCTGCTTGATATTTTTCCTCTGGAAATGTTTTTTGCTATGTGGCCTTAAAAACATTTGTTTCTACATAGATGTGGCTAGAGATATCCATTCTTTACAAAATGTGTGGTGGTATGCAGAGGTGGCAAAGAAAGAGAAAGACTGTTGATTAGATTTTATATGGTTGTTGAAGATCTTAGATTAGACATGAATTTCATTATTTTGGGGTTCTTGTATAAGCAAAAGAGAATGTTTGCAATGGAACTAAAATCTTGGCAAGACTGGTTTCAAACTTCTGATGCATCTACAAAAAGACTGTGACTTGAATAAACTTCAGACGAACAGTAATTTTGAACAGTAACCTAATCCGATCTTGAGTTAGAGTTGATAGGTTTTTTTCCATTTCTAATTTTATTTTTTCTGTCTTTTGTTTTTATGAAGAACAAAACCATGTAGTGTACTGAGGGTTAATTTGGTTTTTGAGGCTTTGCACTTATAAAACTTATAGTGATTAACATGGATGTGAATGTTGTAAAATGTTAGGCTTTCAGTTCTTAATTGATCTGTTGTTTTAGTCTTAATTGAGCAAATGCAGTTACATATCAGAATCTTTTATCACTATTATCCATTGCTTTTTGAAATTTTACTGACTTTCCCAAATGGATATTCAATGTTCTGTTTAAAATAGTGTTGTTACTTTCAAAACCACATTTTAATAGAATTTTGTATATACAATTTAAAAGTTATAATTTTCCTAGTGGTAGAAATGAAATAAAATTTTCTTCTGAATGGACGTAGCTTGAAATTTTTCATTAGAAAAATTTGATTTCTTTATTGATATTTTCAAAGAAAAGTTTTGAATTATGTTGTAGTTTTTAATTGTTTTTTTTTTTTGCTACAGTAACAACATTCAGTACCTTTTTTTAATAAAGAAAATAAATGTTTATTTCTACACAGCTCTTAAGTACAACATTTTTAATGGGGGGAAGCTTTTCAGATGTTTGTCAATGTGTAATGTGAGTGAGAGTGCTCTTCACTTGGAAGATGAGTTGGTTGTGGATTGTGTTTTTTCAAAAGCTCCTTGATCGTCATGGGAAAATCATAGCCAAAATCATAAAAACTCTCCTGAAAACCTGTGTTGCTTTGCTAGGCAATGCCCCAAAGAACAATTATTTTTCTTAGTGGATATCAGTCGTATTTTTATTTATAATTTACAATTAAGTTCTAATTAGGTGAAAAGAGAGCTCCATATCTAATAGATGCCATGACATTTTGCCTGTTTTCCTTCTGACTGTACTGCTGTTGTGCCATGTGTAAGCACAGTCAAAACATGACAACAACTTTAAGCTTGTCAAGTTAATGCAAATATCAGTGCAAACCAGTCATCTGGGTTTCTAGGGAGCTCTCTGAGCATTGTGAGTACTGTGTTAATGGTATCCAAATTAATTTAAAACTAGCTTAAGCACCTCTGCAAAAGGTCTCTTCAATTTTGGTTTCACTATATATATTTACATCTTCTTGCTCCACTTTGATTGCTAGAAACATTTCTAATCAGCCAACCACTACAGGTTATATTTCAGCATTTCCACGTATCTGTAGTTCCTAAATACTTATTTTGTGGCAATTATTGCGTATGGTGTTTTGTATTGTTTCTGTTTGACTCAAAATGATCTTAGGTATCAGATCACACTTTACGCTAAAACTTTATGAACATAGCTTTGTTCTTTCCACGTTTGGTTGCATCTGTAATGCCTACTTCTCCGCATGCTTTTCTTCCTCGCTCTGTTGACCTCATTCTTTCATGTATATCCTTTTTTAGTTAACCATTACTTGAAAGTGCATGAATATATTTCTTTTAATTTACAGTGCCTCCCATCTCCTAAGCAAAACGCATTGTGACACTTCTCAAGGCTTGTCTTTTTTCCAATTAATGGGTAGAACTTAAATACTTATAGCTGGTTCATAGAGGTATTAAAGGTTCTGAAAACATGTCCAGTCAAACATAGAAATTGTGTTTAGAAATTATTTCATCTTGTAAAGATCACTGGGTATTGATCCATCGCTAAACTGTTATTATTGAAATCCAAAGTGTTAAACTTTCCGATTCATACAGAGCAAACACTGGTCAGAATTTCTATCCTGTTATTCACATCAAAATGATTAAACAACATATTTTATTTCCACATTACAGCAACTCATAAATATATACATGTTTTGAGTGAAAGTACTCAAAAGCATACTGTATTAAAACTGTGTTATGAATGGATCCTGTATCTGAAAAATAGAGCAACAACTATTTAAATAACTACTTCTCCCAAAACACAACACAAAAAATACCCTCACACAATACTGTCCACAACACATTCTCTCCACCCCCCAAGTGTGTTAATTTTAAGCCAACATACTCTGGTTGGATGCAAAATTGACTTCCTAGCATCTCCTCTGTGCCTACTAAAAGGACTGAAATTTGTTGCCCCTTCCTTCTGTACCTACACCTGACAGCAATAATGCACAATTTATGTACCTCATAAAATTATGCTGGAAAGCTGATTTGCTGTGGATAATAGAAATGCTGATAAGAGTGGTCTGTGCTGTCTTGGAAACACGCTCTTTTTGTCTTCTCGCTTTCTTGTGGCCAATCATTCTGTTTCCGCTTGCAGAAAAAGAATACATTGGTAAACTCTACAACATCTTTCATCTTGGTGGGGAACTATTGTTTGCTTTTTTACCAGCACTGAGTTTATACAAATCTGTGCTTTATTGTTAGTATGTTACTCCATAAAATAAAAGGCAGAATTAGTAGTCACATCAGGCTATTTGTTACATGAAAGGTAACATTTCTAAAGTGGTTATAGGTAAAAAAGGTGCATAGCATATGAGAACAATTTAAAGCTTTTATGTGTTAAAAATTGTTATCTCTGAATTTGTGTACCTTGTGAAACATGATACTAATTGGTATTATAGTCATCTAGAGTATTTTTAAGAAAAACTAATTATATCAACACAGAACTTGATATGCACTTGTGGGTCATCAGTTCTACTGTATTACTGTTTGTCAAATTATACACTTGACTCTCTTATTCTTTTGAGACCTTCATTGCTGTTGCTGGGTTTCTGTCTGTTATGTTCTTTCATAATAACAATGAAAGAATTGTTCCCAAGCAAATAATTGTTGAAAAAAATCAAAGAAAACAATTACTGATACATTTTCCTTTTTCTTGGATTTGAACAGGCTTATACCATATGGTTTTAACTTTTTTATGCTTAGTGGTCATTCAAGTATATAATAATTGTTATAGATTTTCTTCATGGTATAATCATATTTTGTACATGGTAGTTGAAATAGAATTGTTCCTTTGAGCAATGTCTTACCTCTCTGTAGGTAACAGATTTGAATTAAAGCCTATTTGTAGTTGCCTTAATATTTAAATGGTCAGTTTTTTAAAATAGTGGTGTTTTTTTCCTTTTCTATATTAATTTTAAAAGTAAGGGTTTGACAAAAAGAATATGTATCAGAAGTCCTTAAAATCCATGGCTCAATGAGGCCTGCTTTCACTAGTTCAGTAAAATGACTGGATTCTGAGGGATCATTCAAATAAAACATAAATTGCGTGACCCTTGTCTGAGTATCACTTTCCAACCACAATAAGAACTGGAGATCCCATGACACAGATCACAGGAGTGACAACAAATTGGGGTAGGAATTCAATTACTTGACTGATGCTCTTTGTCATTTACTGTGATTTGTTTTACATCATTCAAATTGGCAAAAAATCCATACTACCTCCTTAAAGTGGAAAAAAAATAATGCTATATGTCCACATGATGTATATCTCTATAGTGAATCAAGCAAAGACATGGAAAAAAAAAGAATTTGTCCTTTCTTGAATCTGATTCTTCAGCATGTTTATGGTTTTCAGAATAAAGCTTCATAACTAATTGTCTAACTAATTAAAACTCTCATATGCCATGTTACCCATCAGTGAAGGAGCAAAGCATAAGTCTGTTTTTATATGGGTTCTACTTAGTCTCTGGATTCTCTGATGAAAACACGTCATCTTATCCTTTCTAAAAAGCAAAGTTGATAACTGAAAGCTAAGTTGCCTTCGTCTTTATTACAGAAGTAACTATTGTAATAACCATTACACCATTGTAAACCATTGCAAATGCTTCAGCAAAATATTTTCCTTGCTTACTAAATTTCCTCCACTAGGAGAGAAATGAATGTAGATCCTGGAAAAAATACAGGGATTTAAAGAGTCAATACATGTGCACATTTAAAAATGACATCTACAGTGTTGAAAAGTCATTACTAGTACTATATATCTTAGTTTTCAAAGACTGACCTGATTCCAGAATGCAAGTATTAAATGTTTAGAAAAAGAGGTCAAAGAAAGACAGAGCCAAGTGGTATCCCAAGTTCATGTGGAAAAACATCAGTTATTGTAACCATCTTCCAAATGCTTGGTGTTTCTTTGACAGAAAATATTGTACTTTATAGAAAACAGAACAAAATATTAGTCATAACTGGAATTTTTGAGTTCTATGCTTTCCTCTCTGTGAAAATTTTCATAATGATTTTCTTGTGCTATGAGCATCAAAACCTTCTGGTTCTATTTATACTTGAAATGTAGGAAAAAAAGATAAAAAAAATTAATCACCTTAAATTAGTGAAAACAATTACTCATATGAAATAGAAAAAGTATATTGGTCTACATTTGATGCTATAAAATGACTGGTTATAAAGATATAATTTAGATATTCTACTTTCCATTTCATCTAGAAAACTAGGTATTTACATGGGAAAACTGTTATTTACATACACTCCTAGTTTAAAATATTTCAAAAAAATAGGTTGTAAATAAAATATTAAATATTGAAATATAATTATAAGATAAAATAATAATGTTAACAAAAGAGAATTTTGGTTTAAATTGTTTTAGCTATAGGTTTATAAGGCAGTTGTGCTGATTATAGAAGGGTACATCTTATTTCAAAAGTCCTTCTTTCAAAATGAGTACTCTTTTACTTAAGCTACAAACACTGTAAAAATCTCTTGAACTCCTTGTTTTCTATGATTAAAAAGTTGAAATATTTGACAATAATGGAGTTATTCCATTCAATGGATATAAGACTAACTTCAACAATCCTAGACAATACGTCACAGAAGTACAGTCACAAAACCAATTTGCCTGGTTTTTGTACGACACTGAGAAATGTTAAAAGTCAATAGTTCCTTTCTTACACACTATGAAAGCAATTATTTTGTTCTCTAAGATCTGATATTTATTAATTGCTTCTCTAACTGCTTTATGGGGATTTGTTGGCTGATAGATTTATCTTTCATTGTTTAGAAAATCTGACAGTGCATATTCTAACAGAATAATAGTTTAGCTAAGTAAATATTCAAATAGTGGTGCAAGTGGTGAATCAGATTAATTACTTCTAAACAACAACTATCTAGTCTTACAGTCTGACAGAAACATATAGTGGAGATGTAATGGAATTAATATTTAAAAATAACACAGATGGTTGTGGGTATGAGCCATATCATGCTAGATTTTTGAAACTGTGATCCAGTTTTACATCCTTCAAATTCAGTGATTAATGATTTAGAGATTCGTTCTTTAAGGACAACTTAGTTTAGCTTGAAGTTTCTTATGTATATAAATAATATTTATCAACTAAGTTTAGTCTGCTGTACTTCAGGTATTGTTTAAACTGCAAATCCATTTCTGAAGTACAGTGAAATCTTATTTTTTAAAGTTAGGGTTTTTTTATAAACGTTTTATTCTCTACCCCCTTTGTACGCTGTTTTCTCTCCAGGAAGTCTATTCATTAATAAAAATTGCTGGTTCCTCTGTAGAGCTGGAGCTATAAAAGGCAACAACATTTGTTTGTTTCCATTTTGTATGTGTTATTCTGGCAGCTGTGCAGTTTCATTTTGCCCATCACCAGCACTGCTTATGTTCTTGAATTAAAATGCACACCAAGGTAATGGATTTTATATTTTCTTAGGCTGGTGACTATGGAACACTTTAAATTGGAATCCTAGAGCAATTGGTCTATAGCTCTAATCTAAGTTTCTCCAGGACACACACAAATACATTTTTTTCTGTCCTATTTTTCCCTGATTTACTTTTAATTATTTTTTTTCTATCTATTTAAGCATGCTTTTTGCACTGCTGAGCTGTATTGACCCAAGCTGGAGTTGAGGTCCCTTTTTAAAATAATTCAGAATTTTACATTCTGAATGATATCTCCTGTATGAAAGATCTCAGGATATGTATCAAGAAGGAGAAATACAGTTATACTGATGACAAATGAAACAAATTTTTTGGGAAGTGGGACTGATAAATGCATTTCATGTTACTCCATGTCCACATTCTAGTCCAAGACAAACTATAGTCAGTCAGCTTCCACGCTTTCTTTGGCTGCAGACTCACAAATTACAAAAAGTCAGGAAAGGGCTAAGAACATTTTTTACAGTTACTACATGCGAGGAAATAAGAGGTATTATAAGAGCAAACTGATATATAAGCAAAAGTACTTTGGCCACCCATTAAAAATACTTACTTGTTTCTACCTGTTTTTCAATCATGTCTATACAAACACTAACAGAAGATGGCTCTCACGGACTTACTCTATCTGGCTATTTTTTTAGCCATTATTAGATGAAATTTCTGCTTGTAGATGAGGTGTGCAGTCTCTCTGGCACATACCGAATGCAATAGTAGGCACCCATGGAAACAAAACATTGTTTTTCAGGTTTGAAGAGAAAATGTACAGTGTGCTTCTGAGAATAGCTTCCTCCTACACTTTCAGTATAGCTTTAGTAAACTAAAGGCAGGATTATGTCAAGCATGTCTGTTTTTATTAAATATCTAATCTTAGCTGAGTGATGTGGTCTTACAGCTCAACATCTGCTGCTATTTACTCAATGACTGTGAAGGTCTGGATGGTGATCTTGGGAAATACATTAGCACTAAGCAGAACTCCTGCTAACTTTTAAATAGATGATTAATCATTGGTTTCTGAACAGCCAGTGAGAGCTGTACTTGTCTTCTGACTTTCCACAGCACATCAGTTTCTTCAGGTGTCTTTTTTTTTTCTGTTTTCTTCCCCACTAAGTATTTTGGGACCCTTGGAGAAATAGGAAATTTTGATAAGGTTTTTTCCTTTTCTTGAGCTTTAATCCTGTAAATTCAGAGTTCTGTTTGGTACCTATATCTATAAAAGAACTTCAGTATTAAAGTATTGAAACATCACAGTACTGAATACTATAGCGTATATACTAATTTTCAGATACCTGCTGATAAGAAGTTCTGAAAGAGGTGCACAAGCTTCAGTCCCAGGGAGAGTTTTCTAACAAGTGTATGGCGTAGAAAATCTAGCATACATGGAAGGGCTGAATAGGAACCTCTTTTACACCTTTAGATAGAAATAAATAAATATGCGAGCCATCCAACTGCACTGTGAAAACACGGCAACCTGGCAAGGTCATAACATGTAGAGTTTGTGCTTGTTCATTCTCTCAGGATGCAATAACACAAAACAAAACCACTGTAAAATAACAAATTTCTAACACAACAAACTGGTTTGCTTTGCTTAAGTCAGACTTGCCTGAATAACAAAAATGCTATGGAATGTTGTTAGAAAATCTTTTCTGTCATTTCCACAAAATGGCTTAATTTTTTTAAAGAATAATTTTATACATTTCATTAATTGTGGCATTATTATGTGAGATTTTTCAGAACTGAATCGGTCACAGAATGTAAAAAGCGAAGTAAAGTACAATGAAGTAAAAAACACTTCTTCTGCCTGTTGGAATTTATAGCCTGAGCTATGTTTGCCAGCTTAGCCAGCTTGCACCAATGTGCATTATTTCAGATTTAATATTAAGAATGTTATCTAATGATATCTACTCTGTTTTTCTGCCCTCCTATCTAAACTGTCAAGGAAGACTCAGTGTTTTAACTTGAAAATCTGATGTTTTAGGGATTTTAAGGGAAATTGACCACACTTCCCAGTAATAGTTGCAATTAATGGGACTGATGATGCAGTAACTGGTGAGAGTCACTATACCAGGTGCTAGTCTATGTAATTTTTAGGCAATATCCGTTAAAGAGAACTTACTTGTATATGTAAACACTGCTTTCTATTCAAACAACTCAGTGATGTTTGTTATTGTGCTATAGGAAACAAATCTATACAACTCCTACACTAAGTAGACTGGATGAGAAATAAAGTCTGTCCAGCTTATATTTCCCATTGCTATTAAATATAAAAGATGGATTTTATGGAAAAGGTTTTATGGAAAACGCTTGCAGGGCTTACTTTGCATATAAGTAGGTTGCATTTATGCAAAGACAAAACAAATGTGGGTTTTTTTTAAGAAAAGTTTTCTCTAAATGTTGAAACTGTATTGATTCCCCTACCTTTGTATCTATTAGGTGGATCAATTTTACTACTGAAAAGATATCACTTAAAAATATCCTACAGTTTACCATAGAGGAAGCGTTAAAGTAGTAGCTCTATTGATTTTTCTTTTCTTTCCTGCCCTTCCCAAGTCCCCAATTTTCCATTTTATGTCATCTTGTCTGAACTAACAGATTTATAAACCAGCTCCTTGAACAGTAAAACCATTTGCCATTTGGTGGAATTGGATGACATTTCATTTTTGCTGTGCAGATTGCAGATAATGTTGACATTATTTCACTGAGCTCTGTACAACATCATTAACATATTGCTCATGACTGAATCTGAAAAGCTTTCACTCTTGTAGTGTAATAACCTGTATTTTCTCTGTTAAGAAAATAATGTAGATTTTTCTGAGAGAAAATAGTTAATGTTGCAGTATGGTAAGATAGAAATTGCATTGAAGTAACAAAATACAACACTAAAGTCTATACAAAAGTGACGAAAGAAAATAATATAGGTGATGTGTTTACTCTTGATACCTATACATCTTGTGTAGAAATGAGCAACATTCATGAAATAGGCTTAAACCCAGACTATGCCAGCATTGTAGCAATGCAGAGCTTGCCAATTAGAAGCATATACCTTCCTGCCTGTTTCAGAAGAAAGTGAAAATTCATTTCAAGTTGGAGGCACAATCCCATTCTTGCCCATATGTGATTATTTTTGCTGAAAAGAAAGCAGCTAGCAGGATAGCAACGTATCTTAGGGTGACCAGGAACACTGAAAACCAAAGCATGCTTTTACGAAGTTGGCAGGTAATTATAAATTAAATGAATTTATTTTTATAATGTTTTGAGATATACATCCATAGATTTATTTCTAAATCGAGTATTTGCTTTGAAAATTTTATTTTTCTCCTGCTGATAGAGAGAAGTGGAACTAGGAAACTGATTCTAAATAGTCTGTCACCCTGATACAACCTGTCCAGGATTCACCATTAGCATTACCAAAGATTTTGGATAATTCCCTTATTCTTCTGTATTTATCTCCTCTTTGTTATTCTTCTTCCTATCTTTGATTAGGTATGTTTTTCCAGGCAGTAAGTTTTTAGTTTTTATAATACGTTATGGATCACACACTACCATGTCTCCCCATGTTAAAATGTATTTTCAGCAGTGTCAGGACTAATTGTCAACAATTAAGATTACAATTAACAAGTAAGAGGTTACTTCTTGTGATTAAAAGTGGCAACATGTCATCTTGGTTAATTAATAGCTTTTCAGTCATATGTTCAACATACATAAATTCTGATGCCCAGCCAGGTGTACAGTTTAAGTACAAGATCCCAACAACTCTCTGCATTTAAGATTTTTTCCAAGGCAGTCATGTTATTTTTCTCACAGTCAGATAGTTCAGTTTTGTTTTAAACTTATAATTGTGGAAGATGGATTCTCCATCCAAACTAAATCTTTGGTCTGTGTTGAACATGGATCTAAGAAAAATAAATGGAAAGAACTTAACATTTTTTCTAGTGTGGGGGTGGGGGTTGTCCACAGCAGTTTCTCTCTCCTGCTGCTCCTGCGTGGATCTTCCACAGGCCACAGTGAGTTTAGGGAGCATCCACCTGCTTTGGCATGTGGTCCTCCCTGGGCTACAGAATGGATATCTGCTCACTATGGTCCTCCAGGGGCTGCATGAGAATCTTTGCTCTGGTACCTGGGGCACCTCCTCCCCTCCTTCTGGTCTCATTTTAAGTGTGGTTTTTTTTTTTATCCTCACGGAGGTCACTTCTGCAACCCTACCACTGTAAACACCTGGACACAGACACTCAATACAATTATTGTGTAAAATATATTGATAAATGGTGAAAGAGAAATCAATATTTTAATGTAAAGTTTTCACACACCTCCATAATTTAATGAGCAGTTGCTTATTTCCTGCAATATATGTAGATGAATTACTTGTTGCCAGGGAGACAAAAGGGGTTTTCACCCTTTTCCTAGTATGTGCTGTACAGCACAAGAAACAACCATTACTTTAGTTGAGGTGTTTTGCCTCTAAGAACTAGTGCTACCTAAATAAAATTATTTTGGTTTCAACTCTGGATGCAAAATATGAAGCTACTACACTTTAATCTTAGCAAGCCAGCACTTTTTCCATGCGGTTTGTATTTGTTATTCATTAATCTTAACTGAACAACTAGAGAGACAAGTATTTGAGCTATGCTGTCCCTTCCTCTGTTTTGTGTAGTTTCTCACTTTGTGAAAATATCCTAGGAATATTTTGAATATTAATTGTGTACAGCTAAAACTATTGCTGGCTATGAATCAAAATACTAGATCTGAGCTGTCTATTTATTTATTTTTGTTATTTTAGCTAGGAGCTAACAGTTTTTCCTAATTATTTTCCTAATTTGAGATGTTTCAGCATCTGAAAAGAGATATTGAGATATTTATTTTGATTTAATGTCTTTGAAGTTTAAAGGTTGGGGAATGGTACTGTGCTTGATCCATAACAATATGGTGAAGGTTGGTTGACATCTTATTAATGAATAAATCTTCAATGATCTTTATGTTATTTACTTCACTGTAAGACTTGTATTTTGGGGCTGCTGCAGGTGAAAGTAAGAATACTTCTTGAGGAAAACTGGTTTACAGTTGGCCAAACTAGCAACAGATATTTTCAACAGCCCTGTCAGAAACCTAATGTTCTTGTATTTCTGTGGGAAATCTTCTATTATCACAGATGATCAAGCAAACAAAAATTTTTTGATTAATTGATCAGCTGTGAGAAACTGACTTTGTGGAAAGTACATTCTAATCCTCCGTCTGCAGGGGTTTGGGCATGCTGTTTGGTCTCCTAGCTACTTCATAACAGCACTGCACTGGTGAAATCACGGGGGCAGTGACTAAATGGCGTCACCTTCCCAGTTCAGTTTTCCACTTTGCCGTAGGTCTCCTGTATGATCCTGAACATTTGTCTTAAGTTGGCAAGTTAAGCAGGTAACTGAAGTAGGTTCCTGATGCTTTGTACTGCAAAATCTTAAAAGGAACCTAGATTATATCCTTAAATTTGCAATGAATAAGGTGAATTTGAGTATCCTGTTTGTCTTTTTGTTATGTTTTCTGCATAGTCAGGTTGTCATTTCCTGTTCTAACTCAACTCTGTCTGAATGTTCTAACTCTGTCTGAATTTCAGTTTTGGCTCAGCTACCAAACATATGTAGATGATTAAGCCTGAGGTTTTCCACAGGTACCAATGGTTACAACTGCAATTGCTACACATTTTATCTGTGGATTTTCATACTTTTAAAAAAAAAAAGTTGGATTTTTTTCCTTCCTACCTTTGTCAGAAGTCATTCTCAATTTAGTATTTTGTCCTTGAAGTAAAGAAAGTTTAGTGGACTTGGATGGGTTCACCTTCAGTAAAAAAAACTAAGTGTAGCAAAATCTGTTCCTTCTAACACTTGACCTGGAGTTTGAAGAGGTGGAGGGAACTCTGTTGTACCCAAGCTGACTTAGACTAGATACTGCAATATCAATTACCTTGTTGTGGGAAGGTTGTAGCAGAAAACACACAGATTCGCAACACTCTGAATGGAAATTTATTTCATTCTGTAGTATGTGACTGACAAAACTTTTTTAATTATTATTCAAATGTTTCAGGCTATAGAAGAGAAATGTTTCTTTTAAGTTCGTTGAGTGACTTCCCAAGCAGAATGTATAGTCAACTTTTAACACTGTATCTTTATAACTGGAAATCCATTTTCACTCTTATTTTAATAAGATATAAAGTGCAAACATCCTTCTGGCAGGTAAACTCTGTTAGGTGATGTTTATGCTTCATTATATAATTCTTTAATAACTCTACTTTTAGTAGGTTCTAGACAATAACTCATAGTATCCTGAGCTAAAATTTAAGGGATGATATACTTAAATTCTATAAAGGTTCTTAAAGATATACCTAAGAAGTAGTGTTAGTGATTTGGCAAGACACTTAATCATCAGCTTAACTCTAAGAGCATGAGTAACTTTTGAGTAAACATTATTTAGCATCACACTATTGGTACTATATCTATGATTTTAAAAAAGGATTCAACTCTACTTGTAATGTTTTGCTGAATTTAGAACAAAGTTATATGGGTATTGACACTATGAGTAAGAGTATTTTTTTTTTTTAAATCTTTAGGTCCAACACAAGTTTTATCTTATGCTAAACCAACCCTTCAACACCATGTATAGACGTCTTGAGCTCTGCATGTACCGAATAGTGCTTTGTGGGTTTTGTATATTGAAATGTTTTATAAATCATATTTTCTTTTTCCATGTTTAGTGTTCTCTTAGGAATGAAGATCATCTTACTTACAAAAGATACTTTTTTTTTTATTATACAGAACTTTGCAACAATGCAAAGTGAGAAATGGTGATTGCCAGTTGTATCTCCGAGATGCTCTTGTTAATTTTAAGCCACATTTGATCACCTACATCTTCCCTTTATGCAGATGTCCACCTTCTTCTACACAAAGGTTAATGAAACAAATTGATAGTAGACATGGCAATTCTATCTCAGTACATAATGAGGAGATTGTATACTGTTCTAGGCTGTTCAGGGCCTGCGAAGGAGGAGGGAAAAGCACACAAGCAGATCTCCCCTTCTTTCATCCTCAAAGGTGGACGTATAATGCAAATATAAATAAAAATAAAGCTTCCAGAGGTGATTCCTCTTCCAGGAATAAGATGATTCTCTGACCTTAGAGTGGTAGGTAACTGTGAACAATCATCTTAACAATCTGTTTGTTCTTCAGTAAACAAACACGTGGAATTTTTATGTACCCTGTACAGCTATCAAGTCTTCTATTATTGTTAACATCTCTTATTTAAATTATCTAGTACTTATTTTCTCAGAACGTATCATGAGGAGCTTGAAGCTGGATGAGGCCTTTTGGTGCACTGGGCCTGGTAGGTATTGGGATGGTGGATTTAGCAGTAGTGGCAGAAAAAATTTTCTGTTCATTCCAGGAGAAATGAAAAGGTGGAAGGGGTTCAGGTAGAAAAAGAATTGATGTTACTGTAATTGTACCTTTAAGGTGGATTTTGGCACGTAGGCATAGGGCAGAGTAAGAAATAGCTAGACATCACTCCAGTAGTACCCGTGTGTTTATCTTTATGCCTTTGTACAAGTCTAATCTGTGATCCTATTTTTTTTCCTCTTGAACGCATTTCTCAAAAAGTCTGATTGAGCTTTCTGTAGAGGTCTATAGTTAAAAGATATAGTTTTGATAGTTTTAATACCTCATTGAAGAATATTAGTTCTGAAAAGCTTCAGAAAAAAGTGATCAAAGATACTCAATGGCTTCCACGTAAGAAATAATTCAGTAGGACACTTCTCTTAACCTACAAAAAAGCGACAGCTGAATGGGCTTATAATAGAGGACTGTAAAATAATGAGTAGTGTGGAGAAGGTGAATATAGAGGTGAAGAGTGAATAATAATCACTCTTTCTTCCCATACAAGAAGCATGAGACATCAAATGATTCTAACAGGCAGCAGGTTCAGTGGAAATTCCTGCCACAAAACACTGTAGATGGTAGAAGTTCATGTGTATTCAGTGACTGCATCTTAATGGATCTTTATTTCATGTATTTGCCCAAAGAAGCTTCTCTGAGAGCTGAACCTCTGAGCAAGGACTTACTAAAACCTGTAAGAATGGTAACATTGTCCCTACATGACCTTGCATACTTTCTTCCTGGGTGATTATGATTGGCCATTTTGGGGGAATGAGGTATTGGGCTAGGCAGATCTTAGATCTGGTACATGATAGCTTTTTATGTGATTATTATCTGAATCCCTAGATGTGATGCTTTTGTCACTACTATCTGCAAGCTTGTGTATTGTACCAGTAAAGAGGTTTATAGGAGTTTATAGTGTCCTCAGAGATATGGGGTTTTTTTCTTCTTTCCTACAACCTGTACCATACAACTGAATGACACTAATCCTTCATATTTTACGGTTATCTCCACTATAACAAAAGCATTACTGGTGAAACTTGCTGTACTATTATTTTGCTTAAAGAATACTGAGCTTGCCTTCAATGATTGAAATATTAAACTGCATTATTCATTTAAACATTAAGAGCTAGGTAACAACACTTCATATTTATTAAGTTCTTTCTATATTTATTTGTAAGAAGCACTTTGAGTCAGGAACCAACTCTTCAGAAACATGGTGCTAGTGTGATGTTCTGTCCCACATGTGGAGACTGGGAGACTACAGCATCACAAATGCTTTCTGCCCTCTGAGGAAGTGCTTGACAAGTGTAACATGCTAGAAAGGAAAACAATCTGAAAGTTGGGAGGTCACGAGAGCTGTGGATCTTGGTAAAAAAACTTTTCTGATTGAGGAGTTCCTGCCCACCACTGTACAAGGCGCAACAAGACTAAGGTGAAGGACACTGTACAGATCTGACTTATGCCTTACACTGATGGTTACTTTTCCCAGGGAGGACTTGTCATTTAGCTGAGAAAGAAAATAGCCCCTTAGGAAGGGAACTTTGCTTGTGCAGAAGCAGTTTGATAGCACTGATCAGAAAGAGAATATAACAAAAATTCAACACTTCTCAGCAGCCATTAGGGAGCTGCTGTTATTTCCTTTATCTACTATATTGCGAAGAAAGCTCTTGCATCAATTTTTTCACTTAAGTTTAAATCAAATAGGACTATCAGCTCTCCTTCATTCTTCTTAACCTTGTTGAACTGTAGTAGGACTTGTGATTGGGTTGAGGCTGTGTATTTTCCCATAGTACTTGAAACTACTATATTTAATGAACAAAAAAATCTAGGCTGAGATGGAGATTCTCTGCTTGTTTGTACTATGCTGGCTCAGTAGCACTCCAGTTTTCCCAAGTATGTAAAAAGAGAAAAAAATAATAATCATGTATTAAGTATTTAGTTCTGTTGTTCTTTGATACTGGGACTCTAACAGCGACAATATTTGTATGGCAATGTGTTAACATTAGCTTAACATTAACTGCTGCAGCTGAAACCTCCTGAGGGTGCTGAGACATTGGAGGAGATTGCCCAGCGAGGAGGTAGATGCACCATCCTGGAAACATTTGAGATCAGGCTGGGTGAGGCTCTGAGCAATGTGATCTGTTTGAGGATGTCCCTGCTCATTACAGGAGGTATTGAACTAGATGACATTTCAAGGCCCCTTCCAACTCAAACCATTCTATGAATCAATGTTTCTATGCTGTCTGAGTCTAGAATGTCAAACTGCTCTTATAATGAGGAATTAAATAATGCTATATACTGAGCACTGGTATAATATATTCAGAAAAATATGCTTAGCACTTATTGGAAAGCCTAATCAGACAACTGCCTTAGGACACTGTTTTTAATATATCACTGTTGCTAATAATCAATAAGGAACATGCTAAAGATGCATTATTAATAAAGTGGCAATGGGCCAAAGCAATAAGAGATCATCACAATCATCCTGCATAAACAGCTTCTTTTGTACTGTAAATTTTCTCTCACCAACCACATTCTCATTCCTAGATGCTATGTAAGTTAATTTAAAAAAGAAATTTTTAACAATGTCTGTTGTGTAAAAAAAAAAAAAAAGTCCAGAATATAAAGGAAGAAATGAGCTCTTGAGGCAGTCTCTTGTTGGGTTATGAACCTGGAATGTGCTTTCTAATGGCATACAGTTGTTGTTTGCAAAGGCATTAACCAATTAATCTTACTAGAGGAGGAAGATGTGCTGCACTTCATGATGAACTGATAGTATAATGAAGAAATTAATGTTTTCTTTTCCTCTTGGTAAATTTTCCCTTGTTCCAAATAAGATTCACAAAACAAATACTGTAATATCTCTGCATAGAAAAAATATGTTGGTACTTCAGCGGAACTTAATATCTGCTTGAAAGTTCATCTCTTATGCATACTGAAAATAAATCTAGGATAAAACACAATGAGAATAACACTGCAATAGTTGAGAAAGCTGGAAAGATGTGGAATATGCAAGCTATTGATCAATTTAATTTCTTAACAGAGTAGTGAGGAAAATATGGCAAGTATTAGCTGTCCTTTAGAGGTAAGCACTCAGGTAAGTTTAATAAAAAGCTGCAAGAAACTTAATTTCATTGACATGAGAAATAGGGGGCTATGACTTGCCCCCTATTTCTCATGCAAGTGCAATATTTGAATGAGGCATAGAGGAATGCAAGTGCAATATTTGAATGAGGCATAGAGGAATGTAGTTGTATGTATGTGTGTGAAGGAAATCCTTTTTTGTGTGGCTCTGAGCTAAGGTATTTGGCCTTTCCACACTATTCTATTGCTTATTATGACAGTTTTTCTTAATGGTTTCCTTATCCATAGTCAAGAGGCAAATCCCATGCACTTGAACGCAAATAATGTGTTCTGAGTGTTTTTGAAAATACTGCACTGTTTGCAGAATAATGAATTTTACATATTATCTTGGCTTTCCTAGGTGTTTGTTATTTTGATGCTATTCATCAAGTCTTAATTTTCTCCTCCCTGCTTTTTGCTCTCTTAGGCATTTAGTTTTACTCACTGGTTAAGGCAGATTCTTCTTACAACCATAGCCCTGGTGGGTTTTAACATGATGCTTCAACTTTGACATATTCAATTGCAGATTTGTGAAACATCCCACCTGGTATTCAGTATAATTTTTTTTTGTTCTTTTAATGATTTAAATGAAGTGCCTTATTTTTCAGTCCACCTTACACACACTTTGGTTTAATGGAATCTGTTTTGTTGATGGTGTGCTATTCCTGCTTTTACTAATAGTTGCAGCATCTTCCAGTTCAGGTGCTGCGTTAATGTAACTAATGTGCTTTTACCCTTACTCTGAACTAATTAATAGAGTTGAACCTAATGGTGATTCTCAGGACAGGTATTACATTTGACTTTTATTACCCTTTGCTAATGGCCCTTCTGCTGGCAAGAGTGCTCGTGTCACAGACAAATTGAATTAACTTTTAAATGGATACTCATGAAATGCTTTGTGAAATAAACATTTTCAGTTGCACATGCACAGTGGGCATTATTTATTCTGCTCTGAGCTTGTGTCTGGAAAAACTGATAATAAGCCATATCTGTAGCTTGATGCTGTGAGCAAACCATGTTTCTGGAATGGAATACAGTGTTATCAGAGGATCTGACTGCAGAGGGTAAGGTAGGAGTTGCAGGAGAAGAGTTGAGGCAACTGTGATACGTATCAGTTCTGAATGAAGGCAAACATAATGCTCAGACCATATTGCTGCAACTATGGTTTCCAGAAAGTCTTTTTCACATCTCTGTTTTGCTTAAAATCATGGATTTGGCCTGTGGACTATGTAGACTTCCTTATCCTCTTCCACAAACACAATTTTGTAGTGAAGTAAGAAGTGTTGGTACAAATTTTGACTAGTTCTGGCTCAATCTTCTTTATTTCTTCTAATTTTTTCAGTCATTTGGGGTTTCAGAACAGTAAATATATCAATCAGCAGTGCGCAAGGAAACTGTTCACTTCCAAAAAGATTGGGCAAATATTTTTCAGGCTTTAGGACCAAATGAATAGTTCTTAAAACAATTTTTCAGATACACTGTCAAAGACAGTGATGGATATTGGCAGTGTACTGAACCAAGGAATATCAATGTATGGGGAACAGAGAAGTCAATAAGCTGCTAAAAGAAAGCAAATGGAATGCTATGGACCCAGTAAGTTGGAAATGAGTGAGGAAAGAGCATCATTAATGATACTTAGAGATGCTTTTTGACAGGTAAATCTAACCTTCAATTTATTTTTTTTTTTAGTATTCAGACTATAAAGCATTTTAATTTTTCAATTAATAAATAACACAAGGTTACACAGGAAATGTACAGCATATTCTCATCTATGAATCAGTCAAACATAGCAGTTCTAGATGCCATATGCTTATAACCAAGAAAAGTATTTGTAATATGCAACTATCACTTTAAGCACAGGGTTGCGATAAAACTCCTCATGGCTAAATTTAAGAACAAATATATGCATGTCCAAACAGCCCTTCAAAGATTCTTCACAACAGTCACTGGTAGAGAGTCTTCAGGAGAAGAGTCATGAATTATGGTGGATTGCCCCACCCCCCCCAACCCTGAGAAGGATGAAGGAGAGAATTGGAAGGGCAAAAGTAAGGAAAAAGAACTTATGGGTTGAGATGTGGAGGAAAACCAGTAAAGAACAATTGATTAGAAACCAATCACTCACTAGGAGCAGAAAAATGCCCATCAATGGCTACTTTGGAAAAACCCCATCCTTAGTTTTACTGCTGAGTATGATCATCTAAGATCATGCTTGCCCATTTCGTCAATTCAGGTGAGTTGTCCTGGCTGTGTCACCTCCTAACCTCTTGCCCAGAACCTGCCTGCTTTCTGGGGTTTCAGAGTGGGAAACAAGAAGGCCTTGATACTGTGAAAGCACTGTTCAGCAACAGACAAAATGTTGGTGTGTTACCAATGCTGTTTTAGTCACACATTTATGTATAAGTAATTGAATAGCTGAGCAAGACTGTAACGGGTATTTTATTTGAAGGACTTTCTAATTCTAGCAGCAGTGATTACCTACAATAATGTGCATAAGGGATAGCACATATAAAACTCTCCTGATGATTAGAGTCCTTTTTGATTACAGTTGCCTGTCATTTTCTAAAGCCATACAAGGAACAATCAACAAACAATTTCTAGCCTGGAATGCAAGATCTTTAAGCCAAACCATTCAGAATGGAGAACTGAGTTCAAATAGGCTTAGAAGGCATTTATTTAAATCTTCTGTTGCTTCTGAAGATCTATAAACTTAAAATTAGCCAGTTACATTGCTTCTGCAAGGAGCATATTCCTTGCTTGTTTTGGATCAGTGGTTTGGTTGTACATTTCTGCATTATGCAGGTGATGTACTGGAAAAATACCTGCCTGGCACGAGCGACACTGCGGTTCGTACAGAGTTGTAAGTTTTTGCACTTTGTTAGCCTGCTGGTTTGAAAAAACAGACCTACAGGCAGTTCTGAGAGTAGAGCAGAGATGTACATATATTGCCCTATGTCTAATGAAAAGTTGTCCCATGGAGCTGAGGGAAGACGGCTTTAAGCCAACAAAATAGCCTTTTAATCTAAAGTGTGAAAGATTACAGCTAATCCTTAAAATTGCCCCTTATTAATTAGAAATCTGAATCTTCAAATCTCTGTAGTATCTTGCAGAAAACAACATCAAATTAAGAAATATGTTAATAGGACTTGATAATCTAAGAGATTTAAAATCTTTCTGGAACATGGATGTGTAAATGATTGGTTTAAGTGTATTATTTTATTAACAAACTCACATGGGCAAAAGGTATATGTAATTTCACGTTAGAATTATGTCACTTAAAAAAAAAAAGTAATAGTTCACAATGATTTACTTTACATTAATTTATATGACAGAAAAAATCTGAAGTCATGGAAGGTTTTGAAACAATTGCCGTGTTTTCTACTTCTAATTTCTTTTATTCTTGGGTAAATGCCCCAACATGGGCAAAACGAAAGATGTGTTTTGAAGATTAGGCTTCAACTGAAGGAAAAACTTTGTTAAAGAAGTATCCTAAATTCCACAGAAGATTTTCAGAGGTGGCTGTATCTAGATTTCAATGCAAGTAAAGCTAAAAATGAATGAATACTCAAGGTACGAAATGAATTTGGAAAACAGCTGAATCCATCTGTGAAAAAGGCAAAGAAATAGTCTGCATTCCCCCAGAGTAAATGTTTAAGTCTTCTATCCATATTGTCAGCTTTCTGAAAAACAGAGTAAATAACTCTTACTTTTTCCTAGTAAACTTGTTGCCAGATGTAAAAGACAAAATGTCATGTTTCATTGTTTCCATAGCATGAGCAGCATTTCAACTAAATTGTCACTGCTCATTCTGCACAGGCCTTTCTGCAGGTCTGACTCAGTGCCTTGATAATTCAATTCAAATCTGTAATTAGGCCAGTGGCTTACACAAGTCAATATGAAAGGCTAGAAAACCTGTTTTTCTCAAAAATGTTCATTAACCATAGGCTTATAATTTAGGACAATGTTATTTAAGTCTAATTTACATGATATCTTTATATGTTTAACATCTTCACCCTGCGCTTATTTTTCTGTAGAGTGATGTGCTTCCACCTGTGTCAGTTCTAAAGAAATCCCTGTTATGTACTGGATATGGAAAGCTATAGTTTGTGAGCACATTTTACAATATACTATTAATGGGAAAACCATTGAATGTTATCTTTCATTTTTTATTATTGGGGACAACGTCTATAACTCTCATAACAAAAGAGAATTTATGACAGCTGATTTCAAGATGCAGTTAGCATTAAATAATTAAACCATAATAACAGCTAAACCAGTATTCTGCAATATCAGAATTATAACTTTGTTAAGTATCAATGTGGTAGCAAAGGGCAGCTGGTAAAGAATAAGAAACTGGCAGGAGTGTAAATATGAAATTAATTATGAATATACAAGTGTACTGTGTCAAAAGCTCTTGCTGTAGAACCTCTCTATTCTTACCAACTCACACACACATTCATTATACAGAGGAGAATAAGCATAATATACAATATAATATAATATAACAATATAACATAATATACAATATAATATAACAACCCAAAATCAAAACGGTATGTGCCAAGAGCCTTTCAGTCTACTTATTTTGAATTAGTCTTTGTGTATGCTTTTCTTTTTAACTACAGTGGGAGCTATCATACTAACGTTCACAGTCTTCAAATGGAACTGAATTTTTTACTCGTAAGTGTATTCAGTATCACCTGTACAACTCTTAGTGGGTAAGCTCTGTCTTTACAGATATTTTTGACATACCTCTAAAAGATCAGGTAATTATTTTTACAGAAATAACTCTAACTTTATTTTTATAAATATACTAGGTTAATGAAAACTTATTTTCTAGTTCAGAGAGTAAATTCTGTTTAGCTGGCTCAGAAGGTGACCTTGGTTTTTCTATGTACCTTGGGTTTTGTTAGTTACTTCAACAGTTGTTTTCAAGTATTAGTGTCTTAGTTGTCTGAAATGTGTGAAAGGTGGCAAATCCAGACAAAATAGGCTTTTTTTTTTTCAAGTGAATGCAGGTCGATGTACCCGAAACTGGCTAATACCACTTTTATCTGTTCTGTGTATCATCTTCAGAAGGACTACTGAAGCAAGATTTTAATTTTTCTCTAGTGAAAACCAGTTAATGAGGTTCACCTGCAGGAAGACACTAAGGATTATGCAAGAGTATTTAGGAGTGTTGGATTTCTGTGTTCAACAAGGAACAATGGGGAAATCTTCAGGCTTTTTTTAAATAGTACTTTCAGGATACAATTAATCTCATCTTAAGGCTATAAAGACTGCTTACAATAACCAATTCGGAAGCAACATCTACCTCGTAGAAGTCTAAGAGTAGGTAAAATTGAATCCAATGCAGTGTATGGGATTCAGCTGCCTTAATGTGCATTCTGAGACATATTGCCTACAGTCACAAGAGAGTTTGCAACTCCAAGGAATTCTTTGCTGGCCTCTAGAGGTTGCACCCTGAGAGAGTCTCAGGCAGTCTGAAAGGACAGGAGATGCCAGGAACCTTGCTTTGAGGTTCACTAAAATTCCTCTTTACAATTCAACATTAAAGTTTTAACTGTGACTCCAAATAAGCTTAAATTGCTGGGCTGGTGAGCCCAAGAGAATTGAAACCAAATCAAACAACAATAAAAAAACCCCATTGAAACCAGCACAACATGACTAAGCCACCAAGGCTTTACTAGTGGCAGATATGAATCTTTGCATACTAGAAGTAGCTAAATGAACATTTTTAAAGATAAAAATGGTCATATTCAGCATCTGCATTAAATTTTAAGCTTCTTCTTGCCATAGAAAGAGTGGTGGTAACAAAGTCTTATTCTCTGAGGTCAGTGCAATTGCTGAATGATGAGTCTGGTGACCAACTGTTGCACAAGACTTAAGAATTCAAAAACCTGGTGGGTTTTTGTCTTAAATATTATCCAAAACTTACACTGTAAAATTGGTTTAATAATGAGGCTTTGATAATTTCCGCTTCTAAACTGAAATCTAATTGTATAACCTCAAGCAATCTATTGCTTTGTTCAAATATAAAAATGAGTTCAAGTTTTTCCATATTTTGAAAAGGTAGCTAATGCTTCAGTACAGCAAAACTCATTAATATAAAGACCTAAATGAAAAAAAAAAAGGCAATCATGTTGATCTTTCATATAGAAGTGTCTTCAAGGTCTAGAAACTGGTAAAAAAGTAGCTGTATTTTGACACCACCAAAATATTGAAAATAATTTTCTCTGACCCTTGATAAATTTAAATAGCTTATTTCAATTCTAAAATATGTCACTAAAAGCAAATTTATTAGGACTTTTATTTGTCAGCTGTGCTTGAGAAATATTACGTTTTATAGATGAACTATTACTTTTGGTGAACAAATAGGTCTCTCCACCATAAACATGAAATGGAGACAATTCAGGTAAGTTTCAAATCTGTTCTCTGTCAGCATACAAACCACCTGTTAGATAAACCTGTATTCCATAAAGTTGTCTACTGCGAATATCACAACTTCCCATCATCAGGAACAAGCAAAGTTTGCCAGCCCCAGAAGGAAAAGCTATAACTCTTAATGTTGCAAAATCAGCCTAAATTGCAAGGCATATGCACAGGGGTTATGTTTCTTTCATCTATTTTGTCTTGTAATTTTTCTGGATTTCAAGCCAGCTAAGGAGATGGCAACCTATATCCACTATCTGCTGCACTGAAATATCTTTCTTTTTTGGTGTACCTAAGTCATATCTCTGCAAAAAGTGAAAATTAGCACTGAATACTTTAAAACTGGCATTGTTTGGCCCTTTAGCTCTTGTATGAGAGGAACCAGTGAATAAAAACTGTACCCACAATTTTCATGACATGTATACTTTTGCAGAACTCTGTACTGGCTGAATTATCTTTTCTCATTTGCTCCTCATGGGAAATTCATTCACTTTGTTGCCTTCTTCTTTACCTTTTTTTTTAAATGATTGTGACTTGGTTCAAGGCTCAGATCTTTTTAGTCAATGAAAGTTAGCAAAGGAAATAGGTGAGCTGTACTGACCAGCTGAAAAGAACTAATTAAATTTGAGACATTCATGTTTCAGAGACATCTGTGCAGATAAGACATGAGACTTGGGAAAGAAACATTCCTTTTCTGTACCAGAGACCAGGAGGGATAGCTCCAGCTTTGTCAGGTAGTCCCTGTGTGGACATATGCATCAAGTCCTAGATGATTGTGCTCAGGTGAACTAAACTGTTATCAAAGATTCTTTGAATACAATGGGAACATGGACTCCTAGCACACCTTGAGCTTTTTAAATAGGAGTGTCTTAATCTTCAATTTCAGTCATTTCTTCACTGCATACGCTGCTCCTTTCCCCAAGCAGATTAAAACTAAGTGCAATGTTTCCAGACACCATTGTGAAAGTAGAGCTTCTGTGTTATACACTATTGTGGAATTTATCTTTCAGACTGCTGTTTTAGACCCTTTCCCCCCTCGCTCTGTTTTGCTGCTGGTATTTAGCCTGTTTTCCTAATGGAAATAATTGGAATGATTCTGTTGATATCCTACCTCCTTGCTAAGTACACTTCTTTGCTTGAATACCTGAAAACAGGGCTTGCAGAGGTAAATTTTGTGAAAAGGAGGGTTAGACAGCCTGTTCATATGCCTAAAGCCGAGTGGCCTTCAGTGAAGATACTGTTCTTGTTAGACACTAACAAATCCAGTTGTAAGATATAGATTCCTCGAGAAAACATTTCATGTGATAAACTTATGATTCATGGAACATGTTTTTATTTCAGACAAAAATTGTCTCCCTGTGGAGATGTTTAGAAGATGACATTATCATGGAGAGAAATTGATCATGCTATATGGAAAAATAATTTCTTATTACAGCATGTAAATTACATGAGAAACACATTTTTACTGTGTAGTCTTCTATTGTTATAAATGCAAGTCTTCACTGGGGACAAAGTATTTCAAAGCATTTTAGAGCTGTGGGTTTTTTTTTTTTTAAAGTATATCCTTTTAAATAAAAAAGGTAAAGCTTATACTGTAGTCATACTAGATTAACCAGAACACTGTCTTAAGATGTATTTATCTGGAAGAGTTTGGCCATATAGTGGAAAAATATATGGAAGAGAGAATAAAAAGGAAGAGTTCCTTTATATAAAAGAAAGGCTAATATATAATCCATCAATAGGGTTCAGATAAGGTAGGATGAATAACTCCTGCTTTCCTGCCAAAACAACTTTTCAATTTTTCCCAAGAGGCTTTTAATTCAGTAATTAAAATGTAATTATCAAATTAGTGAACAATTTTTAGAGCATAATTACCATATTAGCTAATAACTTCTTAGCATTTAGACTCCTAGTAAAACAAAATATCTGCATATAATTGATGATCAACCTAAACTCAAGCACTGCATACAACTAGAGCTGAATTCTGGGATGTAGATGGAAACAGAATAAAAGGATATACTGTGGAAGTATCATTTGCACATCTAGATCTCTGTTCAGTCATCAGGAATATAAACACCTTCCCTCTCATGGAAAAGATAATTGCGTAATGACTAAGAAAACCAAATGATAATCAAATGTACTGCAAATGAGAGAGGAGAGAAAAGTATTGAATATCTCTGTACTTCAGATCAAATGTTTTTGCCTTCTGCTTCTGTGTGCCACTTCCTCCCAGACCCTCCAATAATATTTTTGCAGGCTGTGAATTAAATGCTGCTGGTTTATCTCTGGATAAGTGAATCGGTGTCTCTGATATGTACCATACTGAAACAGGCCCTCTTGTGCCTCATTAAACATTTTTGCTTGTTTGCTTCAATATCCCACTAGAATCTGTTCTCCACATGAATCTGCCGTAAATTATCAGTTTCTGAACCACTTTACTTTCATATGCATTAACAAGCTTTTTATTTATATTTATCATATTAATTGAATGAGAAATATGAATCTTTGGCAAAAATTGAGCATCTTTTGTGCAATATTTAGAAGAGAAATAACATGCAAAATCTTTCAAGAAACTGTAAAGTATATAATTATACTGTTATTTATGGTGTTTCTAGTATATTTAATTCATTTCTCTAAAGAGAAACATCTTAATTTCTTCTGCTAATGTCTTGTTTCTAGAAGCCATACTGAGATACATGATTTATCTCAGGTCCCATTACAAAATGTAGTCTCTAGCTATTGGTGTGACTTACAAAATAGGTGAGCTCAATGAATATGAAACAATATATTTTGAAAACTTTAATGACAGATTTGTGCAGTCTGGCAGCAAAGGCACTTAATACCTTTGTTTTTGAAGATAAGCAGCTGTTTTGTTTAACTTCCTCTTTTGTTCACATTAGCATTTTATAGTATCACTACAGATCTATCTTTCTTGCTACATGGAAGTTTTATTATCAGCACCTAATACTTGGTTGCTCATATTAATTATTTGTTTCTGTATTCATGTATATCACTTTTTTCATTTTTCTGCCATGGCTGAAGATTTAAAAAAGGAATAGTTGAGAGACAATAGAATACCACTTCTATGCAATCCAAGCAGCTGGTACGTTAGGGACAGAAATAGTGAAGATTTTGCCAAATAATATACAATAATATTCTGAAAATTACTTTAAAGTATCTAAACCATAATTCTGTAGCGGCACATACCATATTTTAACAAGGGTAGCAATACTTCTGGCAAAAGTGATTTTGCTGAGATTTGTTACTAAGGTGAAAAAAGATAATGACTTAATTTCTAGGCAACTCTCTAATTCAAACATTTTTGGAAACGGAACGCTTGAGTGCTAAAGTGTAACATCATTAAATGTAAAATCAAAAAGCGTTTGTCCCACTTAACTTTCCCATCAATCCGATTTTGAAGCTTTTTAATTCTTTTATGACTACTTTGCTTTTCCTGCTATTTCATAGCATTTCTACAGCAGTGATTTCAAACTGTTTAATTGTAATATAGTCAAGAAACACTTTGAAAAGATGATTGAATGCTCCAAGCAGTTTTAAAGAAATAGCTTAATAGCTTTCAGGAGAAATTTGGAAACAAAAAAACCTGTTCCAGTTAATGCGCTATAATGTGTCAGTGTTAGCAAGTACTAACGTGTGACTAAGGTAACGTAACACATGATGTAGAAAACTGTAACTTTTTTTTTCCATTAAGATTGAAATTATTTTTCCTGTGGTTACTTTGCCTATACACGACAACAATACCACAGTTCTTTTTGTCTGAAGTGTCTGTGGAGGGAAAAAGTATTTCACTAAATAATAGTAATATGGGTCCTTTAACTAAGCAGTTGTAACATCTTTTTCTCTATTAGAATTCTAAACATTATTTCATTAGCTCAGAAAATGGCTATTAAGAGCTATTACAACTATAAGTCTGTTTATGTGAGGGATTATTCTGTGGATAATGAAATGTACCTATAGTTCATACCATTCATAGAATTACACTTGTTACTCTGCATCTTTTCTGTATGTGTGTATATATTAAGCCCCCAGGTATGGTTTTTTTTTTCTCTCTAAAAATGGGTAATACATTTCATTACCTAACAATTCTAGAATTGTTTCAGGTTCCTGAAGTATTCTATCTGTCAAAATCTTGAGAAAAGAAAGAAAAATGTGACAATGCAGTTTTGAAATATGCTTAAATATCTATAAACTCCTGAAAAATTAAATATTTAGCTTTAAGAATTAAAAAAAAAATCCTGAAGCTGGTGATAATAACATCTTACTTTTGCCCATTTGCTCTAGCTTTTGTATGTGGACATACAAGTATTAATTAACACAGTATTGTAGGAGTTAAATTCAGAATATATTTACTTTTTTAAACGCCTATTTATTTCTCATGAGTAAGTTATTTATTATATTTTAAAAGCAAGTCAAAACCTGGACAAAATTTCCTTTTTCTGTGCACAGCTTGGCTTCTCAAATGTTGTTCCAGACACAAAGTAGTACTGAGAAGATGGATGAATAGCGTTTGGTGTCATGGAAAGAAAAAATCCTGGCCTAATGCAACATTGTTAAAGTTTATCTATGGTCTGTATGAGGAGGTTAGGGAAGGGGTTTTGCCAGTATTGTAAGATTTTTTTTTTTTTTTTTTATGACTCTTAGTAGAATAAAATCAAAGGATCTGCATATCCTCAAACCTACAAGTAGGAAAGTTTGAAGATTGTAATTGCCGAGACTTCAGTATTGGTTCTTGTGACGGTATTTATGTAAAACCTCACCATTTAACTTTTCGTATTATCTTCTTTAAAGAAATTTTGGGGAAAAAAAAGTTTTCTTCATGGACACAGGAAAACTTTTTGTGTGTTGCCTGACCCTTTAGAAAAAAAGGGAAGGAAACAAAGGTGTGCTGTTTTAAGGCAGTTCAAAACATTTTGTTAGCCAAAGTAATGAAAAGCACATCATAGCAAAATCTCCCGAGGCTGTTTTTGTATTCATGTTTTATTTAGTGTTTTGTTTCCTTTTGTTACTACTAGTAATGAGAGACTAAATATTACATGTATGCGATAACTGATTTGAAATTAGCATGTGTATTCTGTAATAAAGTGTTCAACATGTCAGAGAAAGCTCATGTATATCCTTAAAGTGGGAAGAAATCTTAGAAGTACATTCTAACTGCAGATAGATGTGTTTTGGTGTTCTTGTTCTGCCTGTCATCTTTAGTCATGCTCTGTTGATATTCTGACTAAAAATAGTAGTATTCATAAACAGAGATGCTATCAAAAGCAGTGTTTTATAAGTATGCTGCATATTCCAGTCTGGTAATATTTTTGAATAGCTTTTTATTTATGACTTTTCAAAGATATTTGGAACTGCGCTGATGAAAGGTAAGATTCTGACGTGTGACATTTGTCATATCTGATTTAAAGAAGATGTTAGAATTTGTTAGAAGGTATCAAATTATATTTTAAATACTTATAATTTGTATGTAGTCACCTTTAAAAATCTTTTTCATGGGTTTTATAAGATAATAAGCTTTTGCTAAAATGAGATCTACGCTTATTTCATCAATTTATCCTTTATTATTTCCTCACATTTAAGAAAAACAAGACAAAGTTCTGTTTTGATACAAAATTTAGCATTAAAATAACAGGATAAACCTAACATTGACTGGATATTGGTATTGTACAATAAGAAAATATATAGCTTTGTCTTAACTCTAGATAATTCAAATCCTTTTAGGAGAAACTTCTCAAAGTTGCCAGTTTCATGCAACTGCACTGAAATATGGATCAAATGATAACCTAGATACTGAAGGTAATATTTCATTTCCATGAATGCCTTTAAGAGAAATTGTCTCATTTCAAAGCAGGTTACTTTTTTCCTTTAATGGGCACCTGTTGCCATGTTGAGGTTTGTGTTACATCTGTTTTGGAATGAGATATATATTTTTCAGAAAAGCTTCTTGTCCAGGGTAATATAGGAAATCAGTGGTAGTGAAAATAACCCCCAGAAATTCCAGGTTGTGCTTCTCTCCTCTAAACCTTATGCACACTTGGTGTGGGTAAAGGATACTGCTGAAGTGCACTGTCTTTTTCCACAGTGGCTTATGAATAGAAAAAGGATTTCAAAGTCAAATAAGCAGTTTTCTATGTCAAGCGATCCTTTTATTAAACTCTTTCCTGTTGTGAGATTCAGAAAGCTTTCAGTATAATTTTGAACGCTAATAATAAAGGTATGGTATAGTCCAGACTCACACTGCTGTATTCTGAATCGATATAAAAAATTAAACTAAATTGTTTTACGGAAAAGGTTGTAAAGAAGAAATTTTTACATTTGCTTTTAATGTTATGCATGAAGGTGATTAATTTTCTTAAATCCTGTTCCAGACAGAAATAAGTGTCTAAAATATAACTCTTTTTTCTGTATTTATCGGAAGCACAGGTCTAAGTCAGCGACCTTTACGGAGGTCTTTCAACCTTTTCTGTAGATTTTCAATCCATAACAGGATTGTCAGTGCATCCCATAGCATGCTTGATTAGTGCTAAAATGCCTTCAGCCAGCAGCCCTGATCAGTCCCTGTGGCACAGCATCTACCATGCTTCCTCCTCCCAGTAACATCCACACCATCTCAGTGATACTGGGTTTTTCGGATGAGGCTCTTCACTGCCTTCTGCCTATGCCTGTACTTGGAGAACTGTAGTCCTTTCGTGCTTCCAAAAATCCATCATTTCTATCTCTGGAAATGTTGGCAGTATATTACCATCCACTGAACTCTCAATAATATGCTTTTGACTTTCTACCCCTCTAAATGTAGTATCACCTTACATAATTACCAGCTCTGATTATGAAATGGCCAATTTAAAAATTAGAACACGAGCATATAACAGTATAAGTGATAGACTTGCTTGATTCTACCATGTAATATTTTTAGAGAAGTTGTTTATCACAGATACCTTTTTCACAGACACCCATTACTCCTTTCTCCCATCTTTCCAGGTTAATTAATCAAAGACTGAGAGTTCATGTTTTCTGAATGGGAAATAATGTCAGAATAAGAGATTTCTATTTGGCACAATTGTTATAATCCAAGTATTGATCTGAGGGGAGGAAAATAAATAATTTGATTCTTATATAGCATCATGTAAAATTATTAGTGTAATTTAAACATGCTTATATGTTTTTAAAAGAAAATGATGGGAAGAAATGTTACTTGTTGAGATAAGTTGTTTATAAAAGGAATTTTTTTCCAGGTTCTCAGTAACCTTTTTAATGTTACTTAAGATATGGATTTACGTGTTTGTATTTTAAAAGTTACTGTACCATTAAAAAATTGGTGCTTGTGCCACAATGTGACTGACTTTACTTTTTATAATGTATTAATAAAGTCCACTTTTTCATAGTTGTTGGTAAACTTGTGGAGATTGGTGCATAAATATAATATGGCTATAATGTTAAAAATTACAGTTATGAATAACTAGTGTATATATGTGTGAGATCTTTAAATTGTTTTGATATTAGGAAAAATGAAACTTAATCTTACAGCTCCATATGAGGAAATCACAGTTAAAATTGAAATTATGATTAATGTTACTATTTCCATAACTTTGTTAATGTCAGTAATGCTATATTAGAATGAGTTTGTGTAAATTTTTCTTTTTTGATATCACAGTTGAAAATTAGCCTGGTAAAATCCTGGCACTGCCAAACCATAGAATTTTTAATTCTATATATGTAGTTGATATACTTGCAATGACATTGTATACAGAATGATTTTAGATTCAGTAAAGTAGTCTGTAAGCTTCATTGCAACCAATTTGTCAGGTTTTGATCTGAGGTAATGTGGCCTTCTGTTATATATTTAAATGTTTAATTTTTCAGAGGGCACAGATTGTAAAATATCCTGCAGCTATGGTAATTAAATAGCTTTCATTTCTACTGAAACAAGCTTGGGACTGTACTGGAAACAAAAGAAGTTCTTTGAGTTATGATCCATGTTTTCTATTTTACTTGTTTGTGGCTCTACTCGGACGCTTTTGAAGCTTGCTTGAATGTGAATTATTTCAAGTAGGTAATAGTGGCTCAGGCTTTTATGGCATGCATCTGTTTCAGAAGTTCTCCATAAGTAAAATGAGGAGAGATTTACAAATAATTTGTTCTGGCACTTGTATTCATCTAGTGACTTTTTGTAGTTAGGCACTTTTGTGCTTTCTACTGGGTTTTATCAGATATTATGTGGAGATGATAATGCAAAAAACTAAGATAGTCATCCACCAAGAGGAATCTTTATGGGGAGAAAAATACTTATAACCATTTTGTGGAATAGAAACGGAAAGATGAATCATTCAAATGGCTATCCAATTATTTGTGAAATTAGGTAGTTAAGAGCAGGACCAATTGTTTTTGGTACTTTTGGCCAAGAGTTGTATCAAGATGATTTATGTTTTCCTCTGTATCTTGTGTATGAGGAAATTATTTGAAAATTGGAGAAAACAAAGAAGGCTGAAGTAAAATGGCAATTCTTCAATTTTTTTTTTTTTTTTGTGGAAAATGCAGACTTTTTCATTTAAGCAGTTTCAGAATAAATCTTTTTGGGTTGTATAATTGTTTTGAAAACTTTCTCAGATTTTCTTTTTCTTTGGAAAGTAATAAGAATATTACTCATGCTATTCTAGGCACTACATAGTGTCCTTTTTGATAAAATATTACTATCCTTTTTTCCAGTGCTTTCTGGTTTTGAAGAAACTGTTTCTGCATCAGTATTACACTGATTTTTTTTTTTTTTCTTGTTTGGTTATGGTAAAAAAAACACCTTGGTAATATAAATATTTTTTTAAAAGTGAAACTGTGTGGTGAATTTCAGGCTTGGTAAAAGCTGTTCTAGTATATCAAGATTAATAGGAAACTTGAATTATTCTCAATACCACTGCAAAAATATTTAAAGATTGTTTTACAATTGCTCTTGCATATCTAGCTTGTATTGGCCTTTTCTAAATGTTCCTCATCCCTGTGATTCTTCAGGTATTAATCACTACTAAAATATACTGAACTTTTGCTAAGTGTCTAGCATGGTAGTAAAAACTTGAAGTAGTGTTGAGCTATACAGCAGTCACCTACTGTACACAGTCAATAGAAATTAATGAGCTACAGACTGAGTTGTGGCCATATGATGCCATATTCCCAAGTGTTATTGTTATAGGGCGGAGATGAACTGCTATATCATTAACGCTGCAAATGAAGTAATGTATGAGATCAGTAAAGCAAACAAAGCATTAAAGACACATCTTACTACTACTTTTAAATTTTCTCTTTTAATTTTAAGGTGCCTGTGAAAATCCAGCCATTTCCTCTAGGATGTACCTGGTTGCTTATGAAAACTGTTGTTCCTGCCTATTACAGGTCTATAAACGGTGTTAAAAATAAGAAAAAACCAACCACCTGCATTTTTCAAGCTGTTAGATAGAGATAGGGATTGGCTTGGCTGCTTGTCCACATATCAATGGCAAGATTTATGACTCTTCTGTCTGCTTATCTGAGAGCATGCGGTGCATTCCTCAATTTGATTATTAATAAGGGTATCCTGAATACAAGGTACAATAGCAGTACAGAACAGCCTGCTTGGGAGGGAACAACATGACTCAGTATGATTCTGGAATGCTTCAGCTTCTGGAAACCATTATCCCTTTATAATTGAGTATACCTGGAGTGGAAGGCCAATCCTTTTCATTCATTTTATTTCCATTTTATTAAAAAAAAAAAGAAAAAGCAGTGTAGTTTGTGACTTGTCCCCCAGTGTTAAGCCAGTGGATTTGTGGAACATTTTCTTTAAAAATACTCAAAGTAATTTTTTTGCTATTATTTATGTATTCATTAACAAGTATAGGAACATGATGATAAGACCAAGGTAGTACCAAAAAAGTTCCTATTTCTACCTTATGCAGCAATGCAGAAAGCACCCTTTAAAACTTCCCATTCCTGTCAATGTCCGAACTCATTTCTGTGCCTTTGCTGAGCATCCTGAAAAGATCTGAAGCATAGACTTCCATGCATGCTTAAAAGGGCTCTCCTCTGGAGAATGAGGAAGTTTTTGTGGTATTATATTCTGGTAATTATATTCTGGGGTTATATTCTGGTATTTAGAATGCAGAGCTGCCTAAGCTCCTGCTCTGCTTAGTGTGCGAGTTCAGTTTGAAGTTTTTAGAAGTGTTTGAAGTGTTCAGAAGTTGAAAAATGTGGTGAAAAATGGTGGTTCCCTGTGTGCAGTATTAGCTTGGCCAAATCTGTCAGCTCTTATTTACTACAGAGCTGGGCATATTCAGCCATCCTGCATATTAGTAGGACATGGTGCACTTTAAGGTCCTGTTGATTGGAGTCTACTCTTAGCGTGAAAGTTAAGATGAAACTACATCTGCCAGCATCCAAAATATTTAATTATGGTGTGTTCCTCCCCTGCTGCCTGAGCAGGTACAGAAGTAGCATAGAACTGAACTGAAAGGAGCCTAATGGAGGTGTGACATCCTACAGGTTAGAAAACTGCTAGGAAACTGCAAATATATGGTCTAATCTATATTCTCTCTAGGGTTCTTATTTTTCATTCAGTATCTAGTATAAAATGTGAATGTATTGAGGAGCAGCAATCAGAAGATATGTTTTCCTTCCTCCTAGCAAAATATCTTCATCATAGGACAACAAAAACAGGGTACTCTACCTCTGTTTTCCTTAGGAATGGAAATTAACCCTGAGGCAGGCAAAGCTTTGTAGGACTTGCGTTTAGAGCAGGGACCGAGAATGTGTGAATGAGGAAAGAAACCACTGAATGGTGCACGTGGGAAATTACACATGGTTGCCACTCACAGGAGATAAAGACTTTGTTGTCTTCAAAAAATTGTCTTCCTATGTGATGGACTATCACTACCATTAGGAATTACCCAAATATGTGAGGTCAAAATCCATTTTTATTTTTATTTATTTTATGCTGAGAGTAGTAGCTGCACATTTTACGAGGAATTCTCTATCTCAAGAATTTAGAATTCAACAGAATGAAAAATACAAGAATAAAGAATTAAGATTGTATTGAGCTTCAGACACATTGAAATTAAAGAGGAAATCTTCCCAAGTAAACATTTCAGGGGGGAGAGAGATATATTGTAATGCTTATTTCTTTTTATGAATCCATGGTAACCTAAGATACAATTATTTGTTTTAATAGCTGTTTGTGTGATACTGGTTTGTTAAAACACATTTGAATAACTGTTTTCCATAGGTCTTAGGAAATTCTATAAAATCTCTCTTAAGTTTTGTTATGCTCATGGAAATGTCTTTTGATTTTTGTTGTCTCTTAATATCTATACTTACCACTTATTCATCAATTTTTAGCATTTGGCAGCAATTTTAAAATATTTTGCCCAAATCAAATCCTCCTAGATGTCACAGATTAATTTATAAAGCTTAAATGCTATAAGTCTTAAGCAGCACAAAAATCTTGTTTATCAGACTATGCTTTCCTAAACAGGCTTTAATTTCAAAAGCAGTAGGTTGCCTTTCATGTTAATACTCCACTATTGAGCAAATAAACATGGTCTTTTTTTTCAGTTTTAAAATGTAATAAGCCTATATTTATCTGAATGTTATCGAACTTCCTTTTGCTTTTAGCTTTTGAAATATTGTTAACATTGGTTACAGATTATATACATGTCCTATGCTCAGTCAGCTTGGATCATTTCCCTAGGTATCTAAATTTTTCTTAAGCATCTGCCTCTCCTGTCAGTGCTTCATTCTCAATTTTAAATGACTAATGGTGAAATAATTGTTAGTTGCATCTTATCTCAGTGGTTAGTGCTTGTGCTTTTAAATGAATATTATTTGAGCATCTGCCCCTAGGGCTCTCACCCGCAATTTAAGGACTCATCTGCAGGAAAAGTTAACATTTCCATCCTGTAGTGAGAGACAGGTTGGAAGAGACAGGAAGTTTGCAAAACTGAAAATCCCCTTCATATTTAATAGTTTCAGACAGGGAAAAAAGTTGTTAACTAACTATGCGTTCTTTTTATTTTGGAAGTGGTTCATTACTTGGCTACTCAACAAGACTGCTTAGAAACTGATAGTTTGTGAAGTTCGATGTGACTTTGTTTCTGTAAAGATTCTGAGACCTTCATGCCAGGGAGCAATATTACTTTTGAAATGAATACACACAAGTTATGAGAAAGTGAATAAAAACATTTCTTGCACGAATACAATACCTGGCTTGTATTGTGATCCTCAGATGATGGCTGTTCAACCTCCATTAGTATAGGCAGATGCTGTTAGCATGAGGACTAGAGAGACCACATGGATGCTGATTCCTTTTCTGAGGCATTCCAGGTCACCATAGTAAGGACACATCTTCAAATTACTCTTATTGTCACTATATCCTTGGCCTTTCCAGACCCAAGAATAAATGATGTTATTCCAAAGTATGTATACGCTTATATTTTATGGGTAAGGATATGTCATTATGAGAAAAAAACCAGCTGAAGCACAGCAGAGCTTCCCAAATTTCTTTGCTTCATTTAAGACTAAAGCTGGCTTAGAAGCACTCTGGATATTGCCTGTTGTTTGAGGTGTGTTCTGCTCTGGCAATATGCTTTGCACGGAGGTGCTTTCATGGCATGATAGAGCTTATGTGGGTTGTAGTTGCTTGGATGAAGTGTATTTGCTGAGGATGAAGTTAGCATGTACATGCTACTCAGTGCAAAATTTGAGCCCTTTGCTCAACATATGTATCAGCTCAGGCACACAATCATGCTAAAATATCTATATGTATTTATTTATGGAGGAAGTCTGGGGCATCCCAGTTCCATGCTTCTTTATAGGTTGCACTGCCAGTGAACTCTCCAGTTCATTACTGCTGTGTCATAAGTCTAGAAGAGTAGAAAAGAATCCAGAAACCTCCCTCCCTTCCCCCCCTCCCCCAGATGGTGGTTGATCAAGAAAAGTTAAATGTAACCATTTCAAGCATAACTATATAAAACAATAATTACATACTTCTTTACTGTGAGAGTGGTAGAGCACTGGAACAGGCTGCCCAGAGAGGTGGTGGAGTCTCCTTCTCTGGAGACATTCAAAACCCGCCTGGACAAGTTCCTGTGCAACCTGCTTTAGGTAGACCCACTCTGGCAGGGTGGGGGTTGGACTAGATGATCTCCAGAGGTCCTTCCAACCCCATATGATTCTATGATTCATCCCTTTCCTACTTTGCTTCTAAATAAATTTGTTAGTTAATATTTTCACACTCTTTTTATTCACAGTAGTAACATGAATAATGTATGAAAAAAAACTTAACAGGTTTTCTTATGATTTGTTGCTGGGTTATTTATGCTTTGACCTCAACCTCATTGAAATCATGAGGCAGTTTCTTGAGTTGCACTGTATCGGTTTGAAGGTAGAAATTTCAGACTGATTGCATCTTTTCCCACACTGATGATTAAAGGTGTTCTTGTATGCCATTTTGGCTTACTAGTGTTTTGGTTTTTTTCCTTTTTCTTTCTCCTGCTACTAGGAGGCATTTTTGAGTGTGTAGAATCCGGCCCAATGGGAGCAGAAGAATTAGCCTTCAGATTCGCTGTGAACACAATCAACAGAAACAGAACTCTTCTGCCAAACACTACTTTAACATACGACACCCAAAAGATAAATCTCTATGACAGTTTTGAAGCATCCAAAAAAGGTAACCTTTTGCATACTTATTTTGTTTAACCAGAAACTAAGATTCACTTGATTTACCCCTACTTGAAAAAATGTCTGTCCCATAAAACCGTATGAAATGAGACTGTACAAGGTTTTGGCTGCCTTTAAAGAACTGCTTTAACAGCCTTGAAGGCTGTAATGGTAACTGCTTGAAAATTACACTGTCACCTTTGCTTCCACTGTGCCTGACTAACAGCTACTTCTTTAAATATTTAAATAAAAATTTCTGAGCTTTGTGACTATGGTTTTTCAAGGCCAGATACTTTGGCATGAGAAAACGTGATCTCTGGACCTTTGTCCTGGAAAATGCTCCCAAATTACAGTGAACTTGGAAGAAAATGCTACAATTAAATTTTAAGTACCTCCACAGACACCTTTAATGTATGAATGCCTCGTGCACCTAATCAGGTGTGGCCTTCAAAGGGGAACAAGTAGTTGTAGTTTTGTACACCTTATGTCAACAAGGCATAAAAATAAGCCTAAATACTGTCTGTAGAGAGCAGAGAAATTTTTTCTGTGACTTTTAATTCTTTAAGCCTTTCCTGAGACAACACAACTACTTTTATCCTTCCCTTGAGGTTTGCTTGAGGGTGTAAGCCAGTGTGAATGTTTTGTTGCAAATTCTATAATAGACTATAATAACTGAAGTTTGAATGGCAACATTCTATTGATTGGATGTATTGAGTAGATTTTATATATTCATTGTTCCCACTTGCGTCTTGGATGAGAATGCAACTCTTTATTTGTAACTGGTCAGGCTGTATCAAAATCTATGTAATCTTCCAGTGATAATAGCTTTTTTTCTCTATCAGTTGACAATACAGCCAACTACATTTGTGCTGACATGTACTTTAGTTCAGAATCAAAGGCTAAAGGTTAACATAAAATGGTTCATTTTAGTATGATGGCTCCAAATCTGAGTTTTAACAATGAGGTTTAAGCATTTGACTCATTTTTGTGGTTCATGATTATGTCCATTAGTGAACAGCCAGGCTCTGCATCACAAATAGCCTGGTTAGACCTCTTAGTAACACATACTTTTGAAGTTGAATATAGATGAAATATTAATGTTTTTTTAAAGGTCCTGTATGAAAGAACACCTGAAGGCCAGGCAGATATTTCCAAGATACTGTTTCAGTGAAGAATAATGTAAATACAAACAAAACATCCCTGAATGCACTAGAAAAATTGGTATGCATCTGATAGAGGCAGTGCCGTATCAAATCACGTGTGAAAGCATTGCATTATTCAAATCTCAGAAACAGGAAAGAAAAAAGCCCATTGAAAAGCCATCTGGTAGCTATTGCTGTTGTTAGTGATCCCATTTACTGACATTTGCATAAAGCTTGTTGATTACTCTTAGGAAGGGCAATATTAGCATAAATGTTTTTTTACCAAGCTAGTCATTTAGGCCCTGATCCGATGCTTAGAAATGCAATGGAGATCCTCTGTGTATATTAGAAGTTCATTTAAACCACCAGCGCTCTGCAGTTAATAAAAAGGTGTGCCAGATTAGTTTCTGGAATACACTTGAAAGACAGCAATATTTTCATCATGTTGAAAAGGATGTGCATAATAAACCAATTAATTTTGACTTGCTGCAAAAAGTAATGCAAGATGTGTTTCTACTTCTTGTTTCCTCAGCTGTCAGGAGCATTGAGGGTGGAGTAACAATATTAATTAATCAAACCTCATACAAATACTCACTTCTATATCAGAAGATACTTTTCATTATTTTTCTCTACCAAAGAAGATGTTAGAAGAAAAAATCTGTCACTTTTCAGAACTGCAAACTCATAAAGGTTATGTCTATGGTAGTGATCTAAACAGGAGCAGGGTGTGGGCCGAAACATTGGACTGCAGTATTGACTAGTTTTCCTGCCTTCTTCTTGACATGTCCCAACTAATATTCTGCAAGATGATACTGGAATGTACTGTGGGACATAATACAGACCAGAGGCTGCTAATCCATAATATATGTAGGGCTACTCTATATTGGGAAACAGAAAGCCGAGCTACTTAAATACAACAGTATTGTGTCAGTGACTCTTGGGGCCTGTTTTATCTGCTGCTAGATGTCTACTAATATCTCCTAAACTGAGGATTTACAGTGTTTAAAGAAAGGATACTGATTTTTCTTTTCTTTTTTCATTAGCAGATAACAATGTAATTTTTCTTTTAGGGAAAGTGTTGACCTTTACATTTTGCTAGTCAACGTGGCTACTCCTCATGAAATAAATAATTTGGCCCATACTTAACTAGAATCCACTTAACGCATAGAATTTCTGAATAATTAGGATCTCAGCAGAAATAGTGTTGATTGATTGAGGAAGAAGTTAATGCTTAAACAGTCTAGGTTAGAATACTGTCCCATATGGCCCTTTTCCAAATGTAAGATGCAGCTGAGCATAAATCTCTTCCCTTGTCAGTGCTTTTTTAAAAGATACACAGTTGCTGGCCTTTGTGACTTCCAGTGACATAGAAGTGTTTATTAAACGTAGCTGAGCGCTGTGTCGATGTGAAGTGTTGCTATTCATCAGTTCACAGTGAAAGCTTAGAAATGTATTCTGAAGTTGAAGTCTGTGTAAGTGAAAGTGTTACACAGGAAGGGAGCTCTGTTGGCAATAAAGTTTTATATTTCATGGAATGTTTTTGTTGAAATGAATTGTGCAATACCTTCTGGCACACTGCCTTCTTTCCTCATCATTGACAGATTTCTGTCTCCTATTCAGCCTGTGATCAGCTGTCCCTTGGGGTGGCTGCCATCTTCGGACCATCCCATAGCTCTTCAGCTAATGCTGTGCAATCCATCTGCAACGCTTTGGGTGTTCCACATATCCAGACCCGCTGGAAACATCAGGTGTCAGACAACAAGGACTCCTTCTATGTCAGCCTCTATCCAGATTTCTCTTCACTCAGCCGTGCCATCCTTGACCTTGTGCAGTTCTTCAAGTGGAAAACAGTTACTGTTGTTTATGATGACAGCACTGGTAAGGCTAAAGCATTAGACTATGTACAGATATATTCATGTGTTCAAAGAGGGGGAGGAGGGGTGTCACTATTCATACTTCTTAATTTAAGAAATGTTAACTAAGTTACAAGAATTTCTTCTGGCAAGGTAGTGTATAAATATGATGTGAATTTATTAGCATAAGCATTCTCGTAAGCGCTTCAGTTGCTGAATTCCCTGTGTGTGAGCTCACAGCTGTCAATAAATCAGTCACACTCTGTGATTTGTGCAGTGTCTGAACAGTTGCTAACAGTGATGTCTTTTTATTTTATTTAAAGCTTAACTTCAAAGATTTTACTAGTATGCACTGTGAAATAGCAGACCTAAATTCTAGCACTACTTCTAGTATTAGTTAAAAAACATGCCATGTTTCTTTGGAATTTCAGTATATACTTTTTCAGAGAGAATTACAGAAGAAGACCTGATTTTACCTGCTAGGAACTGAAACTAAAAGAAGTTTGGATGTTTGTTTTGCAGACAAGTTACATGAGTTAAAAATGAACTTCTGACTTTCCAGCAGAAATATACTAGTGTTCTTCCTTTCCCTTACCTCACCCTAAAATTTGTTTTGCCTTGACAGGGACATCGTTGAAAAATGTTTAAAAAAACCTTAAGTTTGATTTAGGGCCTATCTAGTGCTGTTCAGAACTAAGACTCTGGTAAGAGGAAAATCTGACTGTAATGGAATATATAAGGGAGGCACTTAGCCAAATGAGAGATATTTAATCTCCTTGGAAACGTTGTTAATCTCTTCCATGCTGGTTGGCATTGGCAAGAAAAGAGCATGGTGAGCTTCAAACCCTTCTCATGGTTCAGTGAGCTGGAAGATTGTTGATACCCTTCTTATATAATGCTACTATCTCTCTAAATCTGAAATGAAAAATAAGATCAAGAAACAATATGTGTTACGTGTGAGGCTACCTGTGGTGAAGACTAAGTCTGCTGGATAAAAAGCAGTTGCAGCAGGAAGGAATGCCTGCTGACTATTTAAGTTCAAATAAGATGTGTGTACAGCTATTGATAGATGAGAAAGGAATAGTCAGAGATGGCAGCGCATAAAATTACTTATAACTGATCTTTTTCCTCTTTAAAAAAAGAGAGGGAGGCAGTGAAGTTTTAGAGACTGACTCTCTAAAAGTTGGCTGATGTCACCAGAAGCCTCAGGTAATCAAATTTCTCATTTAAAGTTTAGCTTTATAAATTTAAGGGAAGAAGTAGGTAGTCGGATTATTATTGTCTTCTGATGTTTGCTGTATTATTCTGAAATAGGACAGGAAGTGTAAAATTCCCTGAAATGCTGATTGAAAAAGTAATTTGAGGTTCAGTGAAACAATTATGGACTTAAGTTTACATAGTTTTACAATAAACAGTTTACCTTTTAAATCAGGCCTTTCAGTTAGAAAATATATAAATTTTAACACTTTGAAACTGCTTTGGTCAATATTTTCAAGCAATTTTATTCTCCTTCCTCGCCCCAAGAAACCCTCCCAAACCCGAAAGAAATATTTCATGCTTAATGGGCTCTATATTCTCTGTTTTCTGAAAGAGATATGTTGTTAACAGTTGTGCTAGACCTGATTTTCTCATAAAGTATATTTTAAAGTCCAGATGTAAATAGAAATAGGAACGAGATGGAAAAGAAGTTTTTCTTGCCTATGTTGAGATCTACCTGTGAGTACTATAAACATTTAAGAGTAAAAACAAAAAACAAGTGATACCTTTTAAAATTTTAAATAAATTTGACAGTGAATAAGGAGAGGCAGGAATTTAGTTTATTTCAAATGTGTAAAGAATTATTTCAGGAAATATTTACTTTAATATTTCTTCCTGGAGTGGTTATACCCTTCATATTGGGATACGAGTTGTTCCTGTTGACAAATAGTAATCCCAGCTACAACATTTTTTTTTTTTTCTTTCAATCTGTTGCTCTCTGAAGAGACATAAAAAGGAATCAGTTTTTAAAAAGGTAATCCTCTCTCTTATTTTTTGTGACCTTTGCTGTACATAAATTTAAATTCTACTTTAAGACTGTCAGTTTCTCTTTGTTAGTGGCATCTGCTATGGATAACTCAAAGACTTCAAAAGCAGGACTCGCTGCAGGGATGGTCCAAAGCATTGCTTGCCTTTGAAGTACAGACGGGAACATCTCTTGGCTACGAGAAACTGACAATCTTAAAGAAGTGAAGTTTAAATCTTGTTAGAGCTCAACTGCAAACTGGTGGTTTTTTGAGGCAAGGGACAGAGAAAGGAAAACAGTTACTTTAGCTGAGGAAGAGCTTATCTCCTGCCATGGCATAAGATGAGTATTCAGTTGTTAACCTAGGGCTAAAGCTGAATACTTAGAAACTGCATTGTAAGAATCCTTCTGCAATTTAAGATTTAATTTCAAATCTATTAAAATGAAGGCAACAAAGGCAAAACCTTTATCATTGCTTATAACTGTTTCTTCTATTTGGCCAGTGATTCCTCAATGTAAGATGAGTATCATTCCTATTTCACTTTCCTTTGTTTCTCTTTGTCACCCATATTTTGCTCTTTCTTGAAAAGTTATTTAACATATTAATGCTTTATTTTAGTGTATGGATTTCCTTTATCTGAATGGAAAATTCCCAAAAGTACATGCTGGTCAAGACAACCATACGTTGATATAGCAGTTACAGTGATAATTTTTTTAATGGCTAAAATTAATATTTTTGGGGGGACTAATTTACTATTTCTCTTATTATTTTATAAAGATAGGTACAAGGGAAGATGATACTTTTACTATAGACAGGAAGAAAAGGTAAAATGCATGCATAAACTATGTCTGGATTGTTCTCAAGATAAATTATGCGAAGAGTTGCCCATATACAAAATTCCTGGAAGACTGTAGATTTAGATTCTGAAGGGAAATATGATTTTTTTTTTTTAAATTTAAAAGGTATTTTTAAACAAGTATATTTAAATTCTTAGGGCTCAATTTTATGAATTCTGTAAGGAATTATTAAAGTTTTACTTCCCTAATAACAGAAAGATACTTCATCCGTTTCAAAGCATTCTAATAACAGTTGTGTCCATATTCTTCATTCCTTCAGTATGGGATATGTCTCCTTGAATAAACACAAATGGCAAAAGCTGTGCAGTTATTTGACATGCAGTCAATAAAAGCCCATATTAACTCTCGTGTCATTCCCAGGAATACACTGGAGACTGATACTCCAAGTGCACACTTCATCTGCCTCTTGACAGCACCATTGTGTGTGATTGTATCCAATCCCCCATACTCCTGTCTTATTGTAAGGAAAGCCATTTATGTGACTAATAGACAGCAGAGCATTTTGCAGATGCTACATGAGGCACTCTACGTAAGTGCAGATGCAGTCATCCATAGTGGTTTTGTGTGCTTTTCAATTCTTAGTGTAGCTACCTTCACAACATCCATATGATGAGAGATGCAAGATAGGCAAGACTGCCACCAGTCTATTTGATCTGGATCCAATTTGATCCGAGATTGTGTCGTGTGAAGGTAGTACAGAGGAATTCAATCTGCATTTACAACCCAGTTTAAAAGAAGAGAGAAATTTGGAATCCCGGGTTCCCTGTGCAACAATGAACATCTGTACATCTAAAAGTTTACCACAAAGAACAGCCATTATTGGGTTGTCTCCCTCGTTGAAGTATTCTCCCTTTATTCTCTGTGGCGGAATAACTGTATATCTAGCTACCGATTTGAGAAAAGACACAAAAAAGTTATTTGTCATGCACTATGGGTAGCAACTGGACTCTGCCCCCAACTGTCCCCAGCTTTATGATGCAGAAACAGCCAAGTCAGTCTGGCTGTTGCTCCTTACATCAGTCTGGACTCAGAACACTGGGTTGTTCGGAGCTGATCAGACCTGCCTCGTGTTCAGGAGCTTGTAATGAGGAACGCAGGGGAACTTGGCACAAGAGAAAATGGAGATTGTGTCATGCTGAAATAGAGACAGAGATGTGTCTAATGGGATAGGATCAGTAACACTGGAAGAGAGCGCAGCAAGGGAGACTCAAGACTCTACAAATAGAATTAACCTTTCTAGTTTATTAATCTATCTTGTCTCAGTAAGAAGAGACACCATCTGTAATAGTGGGGATAAGGTAATAGAAATAAAAATAGTTATAGAGTGGGCAAAAGTTTTAATATTATAGTAAAACCTTCTGCCCTGGTAGTAGTTCTGTGGAGTGGGTGTTGTGACAGTAGGTATGTAATTTTGTTCTTTCAGGGTATTAAAAAATTTTGAGAGTCCTTTTTCTGTGAATCTCTGAATACTGCATCTGAAATTTTTTGCTTTAAATAATAGCTATATATATAATACATATATTCTACTTCCTTTTATGATTTAATTTCTCCCTTTATTTTAGCTCTCAAGACTTTTTTTTAATGTAGTCCATCTGTTACACAGACAAAAAAGTTGGAATGAGGTTCTAGAACATTTTTCTTGCTAGTCTGAAGATAAGTATTGCTTCCTGCAGTAATTCTAAATGGCAAAGTATATTCCTTTTAACTAGAATTTTGCATTAAAAAAAACCCTAGTAGGATGTAGTGAGAGGTTGGTTAGTTTTGGTTGGTTGTCTGGTTTGTGGGTCTGTGGTTTTTTTTTTTTCCTTTAAAGTAATTTATTGTCTCTTTGTTAATTAAATCTCACTAAACTGTCCCTGGATACTAATTAAGTCCCCTCAGATTTACAGATTTGCTACAGTCAATTGTCTTTAAGAAAGAAAAGTAGAAAAATATGTTCATCAGCTGCATGTCCTAATGGTTTTAATTGGTCTCAAAACAGTAACTTAATTTCAAGCACATAGTCTAATCTCTGTGCTAAAGAAAACAGACAACGTAAACTATAAATACGTTTATGAATCTCAGCATTCTGAAAGAAAGAATACATGAAGAGTTAGATACTGATGCCTTTGAATTATAGTGGCATTTGCATTGCCAGCTAATGCTTTTATGCAGATTAAGTTGATATAAACAGAGTTCTGGGTTTTTTTCTTAATTAACATTTGTTTTGGTCTTGGGTGAATGAGTACAAACACCAAAAATCTGTTGCATCTATTAACAGAAGCCAAAGTAAAAGCTCCAAAAAATTGCTTCAGAAATAAATTTTTTTGTGTGTTGATCTTCTATATTGAAGTCTGTGCTTAAATTCAAATGAACAAAAAAGAAAGATGCCATCTTATCAATATTTTTACTGTAATAAACAGGCAGCATTGCTTTGCAAATAAAACTACAATTTCTTTCTTGGGGCCAGTATTAAAATTCACATTATCTTATTCCCAATGTATTTAGCATTGTTGTAGCCTCATCTTGAATATTGTGTGTGGTTCTAGACACTGGTATTTTCTGTATGAAATATCAGCGGTATTTGAAGTTAACGTTTCCCTTCCAAACTTTTTTAGTCATTTTGCAGTTTTGAAGTTTGGATTTACTAAGCTGTCTGAGTAGAAAATTAAATTTTGTTATTTTTTTTGGCAAGTGGACCTGTAGTTGTTCATTGAGAATAATTCTATAGCGATTTTAATTAATTTTTGAAAAGAAAAGTAAATGTCATCCAGTCAAACAGAATGCATGAGTCCAGCCCATCTTTCAGGAGAACACGTAGCACAGCTCCCTCCCTGTTTTAGCCATGAATTTGGATTTACTGCAACAAGACATGGTAGCATAAAAAGAAAAATATAGATTTAAAATACAAATAAAATAGATCCATAAGGTACTTTATAGTATTGTTCTGTCCGTCTAAAGAACAAGTAATATTTCCAGAAATTATTGTATTAACAATGAACGTATTCCAAATAAGTTTCCAATTCCTTTAAATTGTTTTGCTTTTGTGAATTTAAAGAAACTTAGTATCACAATAGTGATGCTTCCATTATTATAGGTATGGCTAGACATTTTGAACTTGTTCTACTGTTTCCTTTAATGTTGATTCTGACAGCTTTGACAAAAACTGTTTGGTCTTTTTTTTTTTCTTTTTCCCCTCTTCACCCTCATTAAACGGCACTACTCATGGATGTCAACCACTTGAGAGAACATACTTCATGCTATTACAAGAATTCTTTTGAAATGCCCAGGACTGTTAATTGTCATTGCTGTCATCACACTGAAAAAAAGAAAAAGCTTTCTGAAAAATGTTCAAAAAACATGTTCAGAAAACCGAATAATAATATTTCAAGTCAGAAATATCAGACTAATGCTGCATATGTAAAGGAAGGTCACATGTAATTGTGTAATGTCACAACATAAGCATTAGACTGATTCCCTTTTGTGGAACTGTCTGGGATTGGGTAGAGGGCTTTCTCACTGCAATCAGATAGAGCTTTGGAGCTCAGGCAAAACTATACTTAGAAGCTTATAACAGAATTACTTTAGATATTTATTTTCATGTTAAAGGCTTTACAATTTCCTTTATAAAAAATAAACTAATTCAAAGATGAAGTGTATATAGGAAGGAGGGACATATATGAATGTCTTTTCTTCCAAAATTTGACCTGGGCTTTAAACATTCAGCATCAGAGAGATTATTTCCCTTAACATCCACACTTTTGGATTCAGCTGCATGCCCAGGTATAGTAATTAGTGCCTTCTGGGCACATTAGGAGAGAAAGTCCAGTCCCCAAACTTCAAGTGATTCTTACTTTGTATGTGGAAGAATGGACTCAATTCAAGACTTTTAACCTTTATCTCCAGCAGTCTTACCTGGTTTTGGTCAATGTCAGCTCAGCAAACAGAGGCTTCTTTGTTGAAGAACCTGGGATCAACAGTGACCATAAAACGGTATGAATATGTGTCACCAAACTGAGGAGACTTTTCTCTCACTCATTGGCCTGCACTTCTACCAGATATAACCAGCAGTGTACTTCAGGAGGACTTAGAGCATAGTAATACTAACATCTGAGAAAAATGAAAATACTCCTTTCTCAAACAACCAAAAGGCAGAACTATGTTGTTTACTGCATCAGTATATGCACATGTGTATTTAAAATACAAACCTTGTTATTATGAATGATCTAAATATTGAAGTTGAGATTACTAAAATACCACATGTAGGAGGGACTAACCTTAGGGTTAAAAAAATCACTGAACAAGAAAACCAGGGATCCAGGATTACCTCCACAGTCAGATTCCTATTCTGATTCTGTGAATATCACTTCATTTTTCTGTGTCTTGGGTCTTAGCATCTGAATGTTAAATCCATTTTACTGCTGCTTCAGCATAACCAGATGTAATTGAAGTACAAGGCAATAATCAGCTTTATTGTTTTCCTTAAATATGTGAACGGAGCACATCAGAGCATGGGTGTGAATGTCTTTTATAGTTAGTTTCAAATAGCCAATCTCAATTCAGCCTATTTCCAGAAACAATTCTTTTCTAATAATGGCTTTTCAGCACTGCAGTGAAAAAGCCCTCTACCCCATCCCACACAGTTCCATAAAAGGGAATCAGTCTAATGCTTACGTTCAGGAAAAGGCCTTCAGTTCACGCAAGGGTTTTGATCTTGAAGATCATGATAACAAGATGTAGAAAGTAAGTTTTTTTCATACCACCCCAGTACTGCTGCAGTGTACAGCAGCTAGGAAAAAACCCACAACTGTCTATTCTTTCCTTACCTCTGCACCTTATGTGTGAAAACACAAGAAAGCAATAGTTTAATATAATTTTTAAAAATGTTAAAAAATAAGAAAATGTTGTCTATTGTCACAGAATAACACACTCTTCAATGTGCCAGCATGAAAGCAAGGTCAATGTTGGAAGATTGTATCATAGCCATAGAGAGAGGCATAGTTCTTAGCCTTAGGAACCTTATTTCAGCAGGCAACTAAATCAGTAAATGGATTACTGGCATCGCTACTATTATTCCAGGTTTAAGATTTAGTTTAAGTCCAGTTTAAACAATAAACTCTAGGAGAAAATGCTGATTTAGGAAAAGAAATGCCAGGAGAGAACTAGCGACCTCAACTGAAAAGGCATATCTGATTACTGTCATGGCTACCATCCAAGATAAAGTTTTTGAAAAATAGTTTCGGTAGGAAATAACATAACTTTTAGTTGTCCTCTCGGTGACCCAGAACTGACTTTTCAGTGTGACTAAAACTTTTTTTTTTAGTGATATGCTCAAATGAAATATATTTATTCACAAAAACAATCTTTGCTGCACACACCTGCCCCAACCCCTCCCTCTCCCCTTCCCCCACCAAAAAAAAACCCCACAAAAACCATAAACCAAACCAAACAACTTGATGATAAAATAATTTTATCTAACACCACAAACTGATGGTTTTGAAGAACTGTCAACATAATCTAAGGGTGTTCTGATTTATAAGCACAAGTTCTGTGTCGCTGAAGAAGAGTTGGGGGCAGTAGATCACTACTGTATACTTTGATAAGGAGATAAGTGCATACTTACAGGTAGATTGACATTATAGAACCTCTATACATTCCCCAGAAGTAAATCTTGTCAACCGAAAAGACCTCTGCAGTTTATTCTGGCAAATACTAATACTATCATGGGTGATTAGTAGCTTGCTCTAATGAATCTATTTTTTAATGAATCTATATTTTAAATTTTCTACTAGTTATTCTAAACAGAGCAGCTATATTTCTCGACAAAGGGCTTGTTAAACAAAATTTGCTTTGGCAAAACTGCTACTGAAGTCAGTTACGAGATACTTTTCCTTATTTTACTGATACAGGGCTATCATTTTTCTGGCAGGAACCAAGATTAATAATAGAAAAATAATTTAAATCAGCACAATATCTTCAAACTCTTCTTCACGTAACCGCTACTAATTGTAGTGCATTTTCAGTATTGCAGATTGCAAGTGGCATAAAGCCCTAATGCAGGGCTAATATCTGTAAATACATGCATATACACACAATGTTCTGATTACTCTCCAATGCTTCAATGACAAGACTGAAAAAACCTGCTAAAATTTGGGACTTCAAAGCTGGTAATAAGAAGCTGTACTAAATATATTTAAAAAGATAAATTTTTCTGGATTACGTATCTTAAAACTCTGCCTCCATTAAAGACATTTTATGCCATTTGGGTACTGTATTTAAATGGGTTTAAATATAACTGATGACAATTTCAAGGATCTTTACGCTGCTGGAGTTGGGTGAAATGATCTTAGTGTAGTAAAAGGGCTAAATATGAATAAGTGAGAAATGTCCATCAAGCTGGTTTTACCCTTCATCTCTATTTTCTCTGTATTTTTCTTAATGATGTTTCTGTATTATGCTGTTCCATCTAAAATATGCAGAACCACCCACTGTTTAAGTAGCCTCGCTAGCAAGTGAAATTTTTTCTTTTTCTGTTTTTTTTTTTTTTTGTTTTAAGTCCTTTCATTAGAGGTGTTTTTTAAGTAGAGCATAAGGATGAAAAAACTAATATTGAAAGTTCATAAATTTTGCTAACAAAAAACTAATATTGAGAGTTTAAGATGTCCAATAACTGTGAATCATTTTACAGCAATGAACTGTTTTAGTTAATGTGAAGCATTCTATCAATGCCCAATAAAATTATATTCCCCTTCCTTCTACCCATACTCCTTTCAAAGCCCAATATACAATGATATTTTTCTGAGACATAACCAGAACAACTGGGCAGGGGGATGTCAGGGAATGAGAAGAGTGTAGAGAGGTGTGAGAGGAAAGAACTTGCTGAAAATAGAGAATCTATTCTGGTAGCTTTATAAAGTGATATATTATTATTTCTGAAGTTTGAGATTCTGAAGATAGGAGTAGCCTTTAAAAGAGCATTAGTGTTCTTTTGTACAGAAGAAGGTTCATGTGTTCAGCCTATTGCAAGGCGCATTTGCTTGCATTCTTCCTGTGCAGCACAAAGACTGCATTAACGGAAATGATAAATAGTTTGATGAGCAGGCCAGGTGGCACAGCAATGGCTCACAAGACTGCTGAGCTGGAGACACAGGTTTTAAAACAAACTTGGGGATCCTGCTTCCTGGACTGATTGAAGTTGAACATGTCGAGGAGGTAGTGTGATTGATCTCTTTGGAGGAAGATGCCAGCTGGAGAGCTCACAAACTACTCCTTCAGGACTCTCCCTAAAGATGAATTGATGGCAGCTTCTGAAAAGGGTTACTCACACCGCATTCTTCCCAGCCATTCAGAGATAAGACTCTATCGCAGTGGCTGCTAAAAGAAGGAACTGAGAGTTTAAAGGGACAGGAAAAAGGTGTCCCTGGTGAAAGAAACTGCAGGAAGTACATTCCTAAAATGCAGCTATTATTTCTATACTGTTGTAAAATAGATTTTATTTTTTTTAGGAGCTTGTCCACAGAAGTGGTTGGGTTTGTTTTGGTTTTCTTTGTTTTCATTACACTGGCATCCTGTAGTACTAACAAAATAAGAAGTCAGCATTTGATCTGAGAGCTGTACTTCATTTTTAATGTAAATAAGTTATTCCAAAACATTGTAGGTTGAAATCTGTGCTTTTGTGTTGACAAATATCTCAAAATTATGGTGAAGAAATGACTCATTTTGTTCTAAGTTTCATTGTCCTTGTAGTTCACATATTATGTTCCTCCCTTTGTTGGAGGCTCTGGTACCCCTTTTTCTGATTAGCTACACTAACTAGCTACCAAAGGGCACAAAGGTGCCCTTTTGAAAATGTCCTTTGATCAGACAGGGACTTTATTTCTGTCCATGATAGCTTGCTACTTTCATCCTAAATAATCAGCTTGTCCATTTACTCTAATGTCAGACAACAGCAACAAGTTACTTTGGGGCTGCGGTAGCTCAGATGGAGTCCCACAGACAAACTGGTCTCAGAAGGAAGAAGCAATCTTCCTTGAGTCTCAGGAATCTCACCCATTCAAATGGGCAATAACAGTATTAGGAGAAAGTGAGAACAACAGAATAAATTTTGCGAACACCTAAAACTAAAAGCAAACAATAAATTTGTCTGACTCCACCTGATGTATTCAGGATTACATCAGGTGGAGTCAGACAAATTTACACTAAATAAGATAGAGTTCATTTTCAGTTACTGGAAGACACTAGTTTTTACCGTAAAAGCCTTAAATATATGATGTCTTTCAGTTGTGAAAAATTGAACTCCAGACGCAAATTATTACTATAAAGATAGTGGCAAAATTATATCATATGTGGATTGTTACGTCTTAACTGTGAGGTGTTTTGATTCCTTGGACCTTTTCTTTGTCCATTGCACCATTTCTTTCTGTGGAAATGAGTCTGTTAGGGTGTGGTAGGGAAAAGACGATCAGCGACAACCAGGAGCTGGGGAGCAGTTACTATCCACAGACAGACTTAGATACTGTAATTTACATGCAAAAGCTTGTTCTTTTAGGTTATCTTTTCAGTGCTTAATTTTTCATTTGGTCGCTAAGAACAACCCACTGTTCAATATTTGACCTAGACAAGAAGTGAGGGGTGGGAATAAAACTGCTCAAAATGGTCGTGAAACACTGCAGGCAAAACAATCCAGAGTTCAGGGCGTTGGCTTTTTTTAAGCACAAGCTTACAATCACTTGTTTTGCTATTGAGAAAAAAGATGCAATTACATAAATATATACATTTTTAGATGTTTACCCTGGGAGGTGACTGGGGGAGAAGCAGCTTCAGTCTGTTTGGTGCAATGGCTTCTGCTGCTTTGTGTGTAAAGGCTTCTCTTGTCGTTCCAGGCTGCTGGAACCCACAGGCTGAGGCCTGCCTTCCCCTCAGCGGGGCTGGGCCGTAGCAAGGAGCTCCCTCGCACAAACAGGCTGTCTCCAGCTCTTCATGATGGCCAGTGTCTTTCCTCAATGCTTTTGAGCAGGGGTGACTAATGTTGGGGCCTGTGGCCTTTCTCAGTACTGATGAGGTTGGCTCAGCACTGTCTGGAGCCAGCTGTGACCAGCGCTGGTCACAGAGCACCCCCTGGTACCTTGTGCCTTACAGGGAATAATCTCCAACATATTTCAACTCCAGTGCCTTTATCCAGGCATAGTGGAGTAGAAAAGGTAAAGAAAATTCTGGGGTTTGGTTCTGGAGATTTTTTGGTGTGTGGTGGCTTGGGGTTTTTTTTTGTTTGTTTTATGGTTGTTTGGGGTTTTTTGGGGTTTTTTTTTTGTGGGTTTTTTTTTTTTTTCCTCCAGATGAATTATGCCATTTTTGCTCAGGGTATTCATTTGGTGGTTTATATTTTCTTGGAAAACTAGGACTGCTCTTCACACACTTTATATAGCACAAATACCGCATCACAAATGCTAGGTACATTGTGGAAGGAAGCTTTCAGCCTTTGATACGTATTTGTGAGAGCCTTCTTTAAAAGTGTGATCCAGGCCTAGAAAGCCTTTACTTAGTGTCCACTAATGGCCTGAATGAGGAAATGCTGCTTCTCAGCACTTTACCCATTGGTGCTCTGACATAGAAATGAAAGTACTGGAGAAAGGTGTGCACAGCACTATGTGATTTTTTTCAGTCCATGAGGTGTTTTTCTGCAGCGAGTGGCTGTAGGGTGAGCTGTGGTAGCAGTACTTTCCATCCGTGACACAGCTTTACATTAGCACCCCACACCATCACTCTCCACAGAACAGCATGTCCAGGGGGCTCTGTGTGAGAGGCAGCAGCCCTTGTGAGTAAGGGGCATTTGTTTTCCAAAATTGTTCCTGTGAGAGCCAAGCAAACTGGAAAACGATGAACATTTTTTAAGTATGGGTGAGGAAGAACAAATAGAGAAAAGCACCCTCTCTTTTTCACTTACTTCCCTTTCACCTTAACATTCCTTGACAATCTTAACTGTCCATTCCGTCTCCAAAGATGTAACAAGAGTGATTGGTGTAGCACTTGAGAATGAGTAAAACATACAAATTAGGCACTTTGCCCTTCTAAATAAACAATGCTTTGAAAGAACAAATAGTTTGCAGTGAAGAAAGAACAATTGGATTTCTTTTTAACCCTTGATATACTAAAAATACTGAGTATGCTACTAGTACAGAAAACTTTTTCATTTCATCAATCACTTTAATGTCTTATATAATCAAATTATTTTCACAATCACTTCCACAAACATAAGTTTTGTTCTGGAGTTGTTCTGGTTCACAAACTTGCACAGTAGAGTAAAGCTGATTTTGTCTCTTGCTATTCTTGAGAAGTGGTTCAGTATAGAAATATGAGAACAGGGACTAAAGCTTGAGTGTTTCTTCTCTCAGATAACTGTCATGACCGTCATACTAACAAGAGTCTATTTGTCTCCTACTGAGCAACTCTAGCTGTAAATTTGGATAATACTGCACTTAAGAATAGTATATAATACTTTGTTCATTCCTTGCCTCCTGAATAAAATAAAATTTGATTCCTCTTGAAAAAGAAAAACACCAAATATATTTCATATTACAAAAAACCTGAGTAAAAAACCATCATATTATTATGCAAAAACAACTGTGTGGATGAAATGCAGGTCTAATTTTCCTCATTTTTGAATAGATGCATATTTTGTAATAGTTGCTTCCACTTGAGACTCAAACAGCAGCACAGTTTTGAATCTCCTAATCTTCAATCTCCTTTACCATCTTTTCACCAGTAAAGTTTATTTTTAAATAGCTGTAAATTTTTCTGTACATTTCATGATATGATTTCTTGACTCAATTGTGGACTTCTCATCTTTGGCAGTTTATTCAATGCACTCACTTTGTGAAATCAAAACTTGTTTTGTGAAATTGATCATAATCTCTTTCTTACTACATATCTGTGACATAAAGCTCTGTTTAAGAGTTTCATGTTGTTGTATTCTCCTGTATTCACAGTGGTTTCTAGTTGTGATGATCTGCTGCAAGGAATGACTGAAGGTTCATTGCAAAAGTTTATGTGACATAGCAATTTTTCCACTAAATATTACTTGAAGTTTAGAATAGTTCTTCCCAGAAGTACCTATTACTATCTAATATTATATCTAATATAGGTCCTGAAGATGTCTGTACATTCAGGTTCTTGCCCTCTAGCCCCAAATCTGCAATTTTTTAGCTGTCTTCTTGCTAGTAGCTCGGTTAGGTGCAAGTCTATAGTTCACATACTATCAGCTCATATATCAGCTTCAGATACTCTTGTCTGTTACATGGCAACAACATTTTGTAGCACTAACTATCTGATTTGAACTCATGTGGCTATTTAGAAAGGTTGTCTTTCTGTCTGTCTTTTCAGTCGTGTTTGACTAGTGAGCACCAGGATTTCTTTTATTCTGGCAGAGTGTGTTACACTACCTGTCCCATGTTGCCACTCTTGTGATTTGTTGTTCTTAAGTGGAAGTGCAAGGATAGCAGAGTAAGTGAGCAACTGACAGGACCTTGCCTTTGGGAAAGAGCCTGCTTTGAAATGTGATCCTTCCCTCAATCTGAAATCATCTAAATTTTTTGTTCACAAGGATGTTCATTCTACTTGTTTTATTGTTCTCAATTTTAAGGAAATGGGAAAGACTTAGGGACAGTTCTAAGTGTATTTATTGACATGTTGTCAGTTGTTTGTTTTTTGGGTTTTTTTTAAACAGGTATTTAATTGCTATCAAGTACATTATTTTGTTCATTTCAAAGATTTACCTTCACATAATTGTCCCAGACTATCTAAAATTGTACTAATATACAGTAGATGCATAAGCTTTTAAGTTAGAAAATGCACCTCTACTATTAGCTTTTAAGCATATTTATTCAAGATTATTTAGGAACCAAGTATTAAATCCATTTAAGCTTCCATTAAATACATTAGTTCATATTATGTAAATATCATTATAGTATTTGAGGTAAATATAGAAAGTTCTTTAATCTGAATTAGTTTCTAAAAATACTATTTTCACAACCATGTAGATTTAACATCTGACACAAACTCATGTGAATCCTAGCTATCACTTCTCTGTGTCCTAGCAAGCAGGGAGCAGGTCTAGTTGTGAGAAAGTACCTCAGTTTCCATATCTGTTCTGTCCTCAGCCTCTCTGCTAAAAATTGTGAAAAACTATAGTGATGTTTCTGTGATTCTTTAATGGTGGATTTGGTTTCCTTTTCAAAGCAGTACAAGCAAAACAAAATGTAGAAAAGAAAGCAGGACAAGTCTAAAATAAGACTTGTAAATAATTTTGAAACCTCAACATTATATTTAGCAAGTTATTTGTGCTGGACAAAAGTTTCCAATTGTCTTCATATAGCAAGCAATAGCAAATAATCTGGAGGATGTGGAATTTGACTATGTCTTGAGTTAAATCATTTTCATATGCTATTATGTTATGTACAAAAGACCATTCATTAACATTTTTCATTATAATTTTGTATGGAAAATATCAGCCCACACTGAATTACTTGATTTAGATCATCACAGTACTGTAGCTGTTAATGAAGAACCTATAGTTATGTTTTTAGAAGGTGTAAATTTGGGACATTATTTAGGTAGAGGTAACAATTGTCTTATAAGTGTGAATAATAGTCACATTTTTTAGAATGTTTATATGTGATATACATGAGCCAGAAATGTGCCCTTGTGGCTGAGAAGGCCAATAGTCTCCTAGGGTGCATTAAAAAAAGCATGACCAGTAGATCGAGGAAAGTCATCTTGCCCATCTACTCTGCTCTGGTGAGGCCACATCTGGAATACTGTGTCCAATTTTGGACTTTCCAGTTCTAGAAAGACAAGAAATTGCAAGAGAGAGTCCAGAAGAGGGCTATGAAGATGATTAAGGGACTGGAGCACCTCTCTTATGAGGAAAGGATGGGAGACCTGGGTCTGTTTATCCTGGAAAAGAGAAGACTGAGAGGGGACCTCATCAATGCTTATAAATATCTAAAGGGTAGGTGTCAAGAGGATGGCTCTTCTCGGTGGTGCCTGGTGACAGGACAAGAGGCAATGGGCACAAACTGAAATACAGGAAATACTCCATCTCAATATGAGGAAGAACTTCTTTATTTTGAGCATGCCCAAGCACTGGAACAAGCTTCACAGAGACATTGTGGAGTATTATCTGGAGATAATCAAAACCTGCCAGGATGCATTCCTGTCCAGCCTGCTCTAGGTGAACCTGTTTGGTAGGGAGGTTGGACTAGATGATCTCTGAAGGTCCCTTCCAACCCCTACCATTCTGGGATTCTGTTTAATAAGGATGTTACTGGGAAATTGTGACAAAACATAATGTATTATATCTGTGACATTGTCTTTTGAGTGAAGAAAAAAATTCCCAACTTGACTAAATAGCAAGGTTGTCCTTTCCCACTCTACTTTTGGGCCAAAGAGGTCTACTGGAGTTCTCTGCCAGATCTCCACACTTGCACTCTGAATTTAAGAATCTTTTCTGTAGTAAGCTATAATTCCTGTTTTGGCTAATTTCATCTGAAACTGTAGAGAAAACTACCTGGGTCCTTTGCAGGATCAAAAAGGGGGAACGATGAAATGGAGGAGACTGACTTTATCTTTCACTTTTATTCCCTACTGGTCTGGTTCTGCTGGAAATGATTAGAGATAAGTTCTTTACAATCTAAAAGCTTCATAGCAAAGAATCATAGCAATACTTTGTTACTAAAATCTTTCAGCATTATGTTACTAAAAGAACAATGTCTGTTGGAAAAAGGATATATTAAATCCTCTGTCAGAGGTTATCACAATTTATTACTTATGCTGTAGTGTGATTCCATGTTACATTATGACAACTTCATTTCCTGAAATCAAGACAGCTTTGACATTCGCTTGTAACCAGGAAGAATATCTAGGGATAAAATAAAATACAAGTGTTTTTTAAATACTAGACAGTGCTGCCTGTGATGGTAACTAAATAATAATTAGCAATCTCCATTAATATTTTTGATCCAGTGAATTGGGTTATTACAGTTTTTAGAATTATGTCATTTCATTTATACCTAGATCCTGCTGTAACTGAAAATTTAAAGAGCTTCCATTTTTTGGCAGTTGGGTATAGTATATATATATGTGCATTGCAAACATAATGCTGAACAATAGCCCTTGTTACTGCCACTAAGTGAGGAACTCTCCAATGCAAGAAGAAAGTGAGCACAGCAGAATACATCTGTTCTTTTTTTTTCGTAACACAGAAGTAAACTGCTGCTTTGTAGGACACCTCTTTTTACCTGGTCATCTTAAACAACCTGATATTGAATATTAGTCACAGACCAATCAGTGATCTGTAAGCCACACTGCACACTGCTATGCTAATGTGAATAAGATTTTTGGAAAAATGTTACTGCATCTAATTTCATAATAAAAGTAAAACCATTCAAAATGGATTTGTGGAGTATTGAAGACGAATGCAGTGGCGTGACTCATTTATTCAGCCTCTTGATGCTGCATTTATGTGTTTTGTTACCTGTGCAGTCAATGAAAAAAAACCAAAAACTCTCATCTGAATTATAGGAGAAAATTATGCTGAAATGATTCACAACTTTGTCTGCAAACCTGATAGATTAGTATGCAGACTGGCTAGTCTAATTATAAAATATTAATCTGGGATATTGCTTTAATTGAATTAGAATAATTATATATGTTATTTGAAGAGGAATGTCATAGTTGTATGATAATGCTAAAAGAGGATTTGGCTGTTTTAAGGTAATTTGACTCTGGGACTCTGCCTACTCTGTTAACATTAAGGAAGAAGAAAGACTTCTTCTAAGAAAGTCTTGTGTGTTGATAATATTTTTCTTTTTAATAAAATTTTCGTGTATCCCTTGCAACTTACTGAGAAAGGAGAAAAATTCAGGAAACTATGAATGTTTACAGTAAACTGTCCTGCTAGCAGTTTGGGTTCTTTTTTTGATAATTTTCTTTTCTTTTCTTTTGACTCCTCTGTTTCTCTAAGGCCTTATTCGACTACAAGAGCTCATCAAGGCTCCGTCACGATACAACCTGAGATTAAAAATCCGTCAGTTACCAGCTGACACGAAAGATGCAAAGCCATTGCTAAAGGAGATGAAAAGAGGCAAAGAATTCCATGTAATCTTTGACTGCAGCCATGAAATGGCAGCAGGCATCTTGAAACAGGTAATCATCATTTTGCTTTAGACGGCCTAATCTTTTTCATCCCTAATAAATAAAAGTAATATCCAGATTTAATGACATTTAACAAGCGGGGGAATTGTATGTCAGTTTTACTGAGGCCTAACTGAAAATCAACCAAGGACTCCAGAGATAATCTTATCTGTGACTCTAACTGCTTTCATTATGTTTTTTTTCTAAAGAAACAAGTTCATTGGTTCATGCATAGGATGAAAAAGCTTACTGTAACCCTAACTATGCATGAAAGACATGCTTTTGTGTGTCTCCATTAGTTTAATGAGCTAGCTCCAAAGACTGGGAATTCCTTATGCTCAGAGGCCATTTCCCACATAGTTTTTTAACTGAACTGTGAATTGCAAGAAGGAGGATAGGAAAAATACCTAAACCAAAACAATGTTCTACATTTCTAATGCACAGCTTTTAGTGACTTGAATTCATGTTTATATTATGCTTGCTAGCAGATTGTATAGTTTAAATTGTAAACAAAATGTATTTAAGATTTGAAAATATGTCTCTCGTTAAAGGCACTCAGGAGTATTGTTGTGTGTACAATTAAAATTGCTTGTAAACATACATGTATACTATCATTTCTTTGCTTTATTGTCCATTGATTAAAAGGCTTTTTATTAATTCCTAGTAATTTTAAACCTCTGCTGGTGGTTTTTGCTTTTTGCTAAACATAAGCCAATCTGGTTAGTCTAATTGGTTAGACCAAATCATCAAACATACATTTAGTTATTAAACATCTTAAAAATGCAGATAGAAAATGTATTGAAGACAATATAAAGCTGCAGTGTTAACAATAACTCCATAAGATACATTATTTATATTGCACTTAGTAGTTTTCAGGTGAAAGAGGACTTTTCTTTCACAGTAAACAACATTGCATAAACCATAGGACTCAAGGGAAATGGGAATAAAAATCAAAAGCATTATAACATGTCCCAGAAACCAAGATTTGAGGGTTCAACCTCTTTAAATCAAATTACAAATTTTTTTATCGAACTACTCTGCTCATCCTAAAGATCATAGAAGGAAGATATGGGAACAATTCCTCCATGAGAGTTCAGATACTCATACAGTGTTTGCAGACTCTTAGTTTTCCATTCAGCTCCAATATTGCAATGCTTTATATATGTCTAAAGTTGGTAATTCTTCATCTGAATATGAGCTCTTGTTAAAATTGACACAGATATATTAAGACCGTATTTATTATTTAATGATATTGTTCCAAATATAGTGTTTATAAGTGTTTTATGAAAAAATAAATATAAATATCTTTATATATTAATTTGTGAACAAATTTTTTTACATCAACATATTTTTTCTGGTGATTAACTTGGGGAGACATAACAACAGGTTTCTTGGGAGAATTACTGGAAAGATTAACGATGAAGTTGCTTTGAAATAAAGAAAAAAAAGCCTGAGAAATGGCAACTAATGTTTTCTGGCTAAAGGTACATCAGACAAGCATAGTTAAATTAAGGCAAATCTCAGTGCTAACTACAGCACCAAGCAAGGAAAAAGCAGATATGATTTAAAAGGTTAGGAAAGCCCCGGAATAATGAGAGCAGAGAAATGACAATATTTTGAAGAGGGAAAATGGCTGAAGTCTTTTGTGAAGTGAGGAAAGTGAGAGAAAGAAGACCTGGAAAAGAGACAATACCAGCACATAACAGAATTGGGAACATGTGTTCTTGTATAGAGATTGCATGGAGTATGAAAGACCCGATTGTAAGCATTTAAGATTTATGTGAGTGCAAATGTGTTACATACTCAGAGGAAGATATCTTGGCTTTATTAAAAAAAAAAAAAAATTACTTAAAAAAAGCTAACTATGTTTGTGGTTGTGCAGTTCCTAATGAAGTTGTAATATTTCTCATGAGATAATGGTTTTCCTGTGATTATGAAAATTTAAATTGTTATTGGCACACTACACTGTGCTTCCAAATATTATTTTGGAATTCTAAATGCACAATAGTCATCCTTCGGAAAAGTGTTGAGTTTTTGTGAAAGTCTCATCTAAAATATTATAAAATCCGATGTGCAGCTGATATTTCAAATTCATTTTAGTGAACTTTTTGTTGGAAAAGAACATATAGACTAGTCATTTTGTCATTTTTCAGACAATGTCACAAGCAAAAAGACTCCCTTAGTCTTCATAACTCTGGTAATTTTCTTTTTTTTTTAAAAATTCTGTTATTATTACAATTACCTTCAGCGTGTTTGAGGAGGTGTAACTGGTAGCAACTTTGTAAAGAATTCCTTTCATAGTTCCTGGAAAGAAAGTATGAACATTAAAAAATGCACAGTTAATAAAAAAAACCTATTAGCATTACATATTTAGCAAGATAGGTTAAGGTACTTGATAGATATCTGAGTTTATAGAATCATATTATGTATGTGTGTATCTTTATTTTTACTGAAATAGTATGTATTTTGCTATTCAAAACCTGGCTTAAGTTGTTTCTTCCATGGTTGGAAAAATGTACACACATATAAGCTTGTTTCCTTTTTTTAAATGCATAGTATTGTTCATCAAAATAGAAAAAAATATTTCCTTTTAGGTTATTCTTTTTAAGGGAAGGGTACAATAATGAATGAAAATATTTTCAACTCAAATTTTGTGTGGCAACTTAATGCATCCATTAGTATGTAAAACTATAAGCCTCTTTCACATTTACTGCACTAAACAGTATAATAATATTCTTTATATCAGAAGATCTGCTTCATAAATTCCTTTAATAGTCAGTAATCTCCTCTAACTGCTAGGAAATGACTTGCTTGACCTAATTTTAGTATAATTCCAACCCCATAGTCTGATCTCAGTAGTGTTCTTTTGCGGTTTTTCATTTGCCATCTAAGTGTGATAAAAATGTATTATGTGACCTCAGAAACATTAATCTTTTGTTTATTTTTTTTAAGGCTTTAGCTATGGGAATGATGACAGAGTACTATCACTATATCTTTACCACACTGGTAAGTGGCTTATAAAAACATGCTGACATGCTGATGACATCTAACAAAGATGTTACTTTCCTTAATTATGTTACCTGACAAAGTGAAAAAGGTGTCCCTGGAATGGAATATGAGTAAACTCTGTTGAGTTCTCTTACTTTCACTGAAAATGTATCAGGATGGTTTAATTATTGTTTAGTAGTGTGCCATAGAAATTGATAGACCCGAAATAGCAACTGACTCTGTAGTAGTGCAGTTTTTAACTTTCAAGCAGGGTTAAGCATATAATTAATAATCGATTTATTTCTATTCAGAATTTTGTGCTTTTTCTTTGTAACCTATATTTATGTGAAGATTATGATATTTTAACTTTACTCATATATTCCATATTTTTAATCCAGTATTTTACAAGGTAATTCTTCACTGTCGTGTGATTCCTGAATAATTTGGTGTGATTATTAGCAGCATTTTATTTAAGAGTCCACATGAGCTTTTTAGGCACATGAATTATGCGATTTGGTGTGAGTGTAAAAGTAAATAAGAAGGAATTTGATCATTCTTGGAACCTTCAGATTTAACATTTGCAATAAACGAGCATTTAAAAATGCTCAAATGCTCTTAAAAAAACATAAAAACTGTGCATGTGAAGAAACGGTTTAGAAGTTGGTAAAACAATACTCTAGAAACTACAGTTATGCACATTCATTGGTTTTCTATTGTGCTCAAATTTGCCTGCTTAGATTGCAGTTCATTAATGTTCTTAAAATACAAGTCATTTCAAGCCTAAGACAGATGTGCCTTGCTAAAACCATGCTTGAAATAACCTGTGTTTAAAGTAGCATGCGTGTTCAAGTCCTTATGGAAATGAATCCTTTGGGGTAGGGTGGGAAGTTCACCTCAGAATCACAAAACAGAAGTTCATGGAAAGTACTAGCATGTAAATAGCTTGTTGAATAGACAGCAAAATAATTTCTTGAGTTCATTAGAATTGTAAAAGCAAAATGCCCTGCACAAGTACCTGTCGTTTTTTTAGAAGGATAAGTTTTTCTATCACAGATTTAGGGTTGCATGCAATAGGATTTCCCTCACTAGTCTTATCAAAATAGATTCTAGATGTTTCATAGGATTTTTTATTTTTTAAATTTTCATTTTGCTAATGGTCTAAATTGCTTCTTTGAGTGGTATGCTGTCTATTGGCATTTAATTTTTATTCTCAACGCTATGTTTTACAATCAGAATTTTCTATCATTCTTATTTCCTTAGTAGAACATTAGCTTTTTCAGAAGAGACAACTATTCTGTTGACTTGGAGCTATCAAAGGATAATTTAGTATGGACAAATAGATGATAAATTTTGATTTTGCAGTGTAGCTTTGGAACCTGCATCAGAATTTAGTTGGTTTTATGTACTAATTGCTTCTTACCTGACATGGTGGAAGTCCTGTCAAATAAATTTTCCAGTCACAGTGTTTTCAGCAGTCTTCTGTGTATTCTCCTCTTGATTGATTCAGGGTTTACTGCAGTAGCTCATTAATACTCTGACCTGTGTGTATTTATAATATACGCATAATATTGTTGTGTATAGTTATTATATTCCAGTGTAAACATGAATGTGTTTAGATTAAATAATTACATCTGAGGTTCTGACTTCGTTCACAGTAAAAACTGAGAGAATTTTTGAAGTAAAAATGAAACAGTTCTAGTTATGTTTAGCCTTTCCTTTGACATAAAATGTTTTATTTCTTTAGAATGAGGACATGAGTTAATTGTAAATTAATAAGTTAAAATCATTTTGACACCTGCATATCTTGGGTATTATATATGGAAAATGGCATCATAATTACTAACTGTAATTAAAAACAGGTAATGATTGATAACTGGTTGATATTTTTTCAGGCTTAGTGACGATAACAGTGAATAATGAATTATATTCTGGTTTTCCATAATACAATATTTAATCTCCTTCAGCTCCAGTCAGTAAACAAAATAGAGTCAGACAAGTGTTACTTCTAATACTACCATTTAATGGAAATTAAAAATATATTAAACTGCCATCAAAAAATAAATTAGCAATGAGATGAATGACTAAGTATGAATTATGTGGAAAATGTTTATGTTCAATAAAACTAAAATTATGTTATATGACAGTAATGTCTTCTGTGTAACCTTGATTATATCACTTTAAAAAAAATATTTAAAAGGAAACAGAAAGTAAACCAAATGAAATTTCCTTTATAATGCATATATCTAATGAGTCATGATTGTTTTCTTCATCAACTGTTTTTTTCCCCTCATGTTCACAACTTGATCTTAGATCTGAGTTTCCCAAAGTCACTTACTGGTTCTGCATTGTTTCTAAGAATTCTGTCAAAGGATTGGGATAATCTTGAGTCAATTCACTTGATTTAAAATTTGATTTCCTTCTTTTTATTAACTTATATTTCCCTCTGTATGTGCTGGAAGGCTAAATACACACACACACACACATTCATATGTACTGAACACACATTAATTGGCAAAGATTTTTCTTGCAAAGATAAAATTCTAATTAAAGACATGTTTGTGTTTGGAAGTATGATTAATAGCTCTGAAAAATGTTTTTTTGTTTAAATTTAAAGCCACGTACATTTCCCCTCTCTCCCAAAATTTATCATTTAGTGATCAACATCCTCAAGTTTCATAGAAAGTACAAGTGCAAGGAAACCCTTGTTCTGTATATGTTATGATTTGAAGTCTGTTCTAGTAAGTCAAAGTAGTAGTGATTAATAACAATCTTTTTAGCCATTAACAAGAGTATTCAAGCCAACTCTATTATTTAAGCCTAACTAGTAATGGATACAGTTCTACATCTGGAGTTATCATTTCCTATAATGCTTTTTTTCTTTTTTTTTTTTTTTTTTTTTTAAAAACAAAATAAAAAGGCAGTTGAATCTGTTCTTTTTCTGTGAATCAGATTACTCCCACTATAGGGTCAGCTGAGTTGCTTGGTCCCGGGCACAAGCTTCCAGATAAGCAGAGTGTACTTCCTAGCATATATGGTGCTGTTACTCCTGCAAGTTTTACTACTCTCATCTGTGGAGATGGTCTAACAATTGAAACAGGAATTGCAGTGTATTGAAGAGCTTATACAAAGTTCATTTTTTTCAGGACCTGTTTGCCTTGGATGTGGAGCCCTATCGGTACAGTGGAGTTAATATGACTGGATTCCGAATTCTAAACACTGAAAATACCCAGGTGTCATCTATCATTGAAAAGTGGTCTATGGAGCGATTGCAAGCACCTCCTAAGCCTGATTCAGGTTTGCTGGATGGATTCATGACGGTATGAATACATAGAGAGAGAGTTCCTTTTTTTTTTTTTTTGCGTATGTTTGTGAAGCTAAAAAAAACTTTGAACATTTATTTCTGTATTAAAATTGTTTAGAGCTATGAGACCAAATATTATTGCAGATGTGAGTCAGAGAGTAACTGCAGCATGTCTGTTAATATTCTGTAGGCTTAATACGTGCCATATTGACTTTATTCAATATTACACATACTGTATTTTTTTTTCAAATGATAATGTCACATTATAAATGTCTAATTCATTTAGCCTGTATTGCCCTACTTTGTTGGTGAAAATATTTTATGGGATCATGTCAGAACCCAACAAAAATCAAGCTAAAACATAATTGTGCCTTTCTCTGGGTTTTGTGTCTTACTCATTTAAGATTCATTAACTAATAATGAATAATGTGTACTATTTAATTTCTACATAATTATTTTTTCTTTTTTTATATTTTTCTATAAATAATACTTTCTTTATAACTTTTCCAGTTTCTATACCTTCACATAATCAAACAACCAATATAATTAGTTATTTCTTTTTCTTTCCAATGCCATTATTCTCTGATCTCACTTCAGTTCATGAAAACTGCAATTACATTCATGCAAATAAATTTTTATTATTAGGTTTTCAGTGAGTTTCTACTCATCAGCTGGAATTAAATATACAATTTTAATGTCCAGAAGGGATTTATTTAAAACATATCATAACTTAGGACCTCTTTAGTTTTAAAATTTGTTGAAAGATCTAATTTTCCACATTGGCCCAGAGCAATTTGTAACATCTTTGCTGACAGAGTTCCACTGCTCTTCAGGTTTTTTTTTTGTTTTTGTTTTTTTGTTTTTGTTTTTTTTTTTTTTAAACCTTTTCATATTCCATATGAAAAACAGCAAATTCTCTTTCTTGGAGATTAGTACCTTAATTATCTATCAGTTATCTAGATTGTATTAATCTTAGCACTTAACGTAGCTGATTTTTTGAACAATTTTTTTTTCACATAGCTAAAAGCCAGGTATTAAAATGCCTTAAATGTGAGAATTTGTCAAATAAAAACCTCTCTAAGTATTTAGACATCTCAGTGAAGACTGTCTGTAAAGCCATGCGGTTATGGATCACAGAGTTTATAACTTCTGGTGGTGTTTGTGTTATTTCCTTCTTTGACTTTTCCATCATATGTAAATCAACTTATCCAAAGTTAGAACTATGAATTTGACTCTGACCTTGGATTTCCTTATTTATAGTTCAGATTCCCAGTCTTAATTCTTGTTTTATTTTCTGTAGGCTTGTATAACTCTCTAATTAGTATGTAATTTTCCTAAAATTATCTGACCTTTAGTATCCCAGTATGATAAAAAGTGGGTATAAAATTTCATCTCATCTCTTTGGAAAGTTCCCAGTCAAATTTCCCAGTGTGGATCCTACTGACTTCAATTAGGAGAGTTTCTAAGCTGCTTCTCAGGAGAGCTCTGGAAAGGGCGATGCTTTAGCACACCCGGGAAGATTAGTGGTGGAAAACAAATTTTCCATCACATTTCATTCTCCTTTCAGGGTTTCTAAAGATTATCTGTATGGGCTTTAGAAAAACATGTTTAAAGTATTTAATGAATATTACCATTTTTAATCAGTCTAATATTTAATTAATGTTGACTTATTTGTATAACTGTTGTGATTTAACCTCAGCTGGCAATTAAGCAGCACAGAACCACTTGCTCATTCCCCCATCTCTGACATCTGCAGAATATTTTTCCATGCACATTTCTGTCCAAAATATGAAATTGCATGAACAGCATTCAAATCAAAACAGGCTGAATAGCATCCTTGAAGGTTTTGAGGTTTGCTCCAAGATAATTATTTGGAGGTATATGTCACCAAAATAAATGTGGGGTTTTTTGTTTTCTTTTTGTATACAAAATTTCTGAGGGTTTTGGGAATGCAAACCTGGGGTTCTGTTGAGGAAATCTGCCTTGAAAGTATTTCAGCTTTGCAGATTGCAATGCAGATTGAAAGTGTATCATCTGAGTCTCGTGTTGCAATGTTACAAAACAACTTCTAACTAGACTGAGGATCTTTAAACAATTCTGTGATATATGATATAATATTACTGTTATTTTTCACTAACTATACACTAAATTTGCTTCACTTGAGCAAAATGACTTGTCATTTAAAAAACCATGCTATTTTTCAACCAGAATAAGATTTCTTCTTGTAAAAAAAAAACCAACAAAACAACAAAATAACAACAGAGAATGAAAGGAAAACATCTAATTTATGTAACTTTAGCTTTTACTTATACGAAGTTTAGATTTGCAAGGGTCAATCCTGATTTATCCTGGAGAAAAAAAAATAATTTTGGATTTTCCTGTGAGATGGAAAATCTACTTAATTATGATGACTGAATGGGTTTGTTAAATTCTAACAGCATTATTACCTGTACTATAATAATGGAGAGATATTCTGCAAGACAGAGAAGTAACATACTATTTTCAAGAAACTTTACTTCACATACTTGACTTCTTATTTTTGAGTCTGAACATGTAGCATACAGAATGAGAAAAAAAACCCCAAACAATTAATAAAACCCTAAGCATAAATGCACTCCTACATTTATATATGACAAATGTGATTCAGACCAAGCAAAGTAGAACATGACTAAAGTGTTACTAGTTCAGAATTCTTTTATTCTACAAATATTAATCTTCAACAGTTTTCTGTGCCTCAAGTAAGAACTTAGCATGCATAATTAAGATGACCTAACAAGCTCTGCTGCTTCATTGATGTAAAGTTTTCCTTACTAATTGCTTTTGCCTATCATCCGATTTTGCTATTTGCTTTCATCTTATATGAAAAGAGCGTGCTTTTTTCTATTCTGACTATCAATTCTATTCTTTAATATTCACTTAGTAGCTGTTTATGGTAGGTGCAGGGAAGAGCTGTAGTACTTGATGAATGCTATAGCTAAAGTCAATATTAAAGCATTTCTTCAGAAAAAATCATAGTCTGGGACTTATACTTTTTGTAGACTGCATAGCAGAATGGACCATTACTTAGTCGTGAGCTTTCTTTTTCCATCCTTAATTATCTTTTTAATTCCTTACCATTTTTTTTTTTAATTTCTCCTTTCTTTTCTAGACATAGTGTGCTTTTCAAGTTTAGTTATGATTAGTTAGTTCAAGTTATGGATTGCTTATGGTTCATTTCTTTGTATGGGGTTTTCTTCTGATTCAGAAAAGGAGACATGAGATTTTTATGAATAAAGATTTGAAATGTTTAAAAGTTTATGAAGAGAGTTCCTTGGATATGCAAGGATGTTTTTTTAAATACATAATCATAAAAAAGATGCAAATATCACCAGGAAATATGCTATTATCTTAATATATTATGGTTAATATAAAGAATATACAAATGCATTGACTCCACAGAGCTGTCTAGGTAATTCATTTTGAGGAATACAGTAAAAATGTTGATATTGTAATTCTTTTGGAATTTGAGAATGGAAATTAAATGTTGGATGCATAAATATGTAGGTATTTTCCTCTAGTTAGCTCTAAGTATTTGCGCACACAAAAGATTTGGAGGACACATTTTTATATTATATTCTGTCTTGTTTTCTGTTTCCCCTCACTGTAAAAGCTTCCTGTAAACAACTGCTCAATGTCCAACCCTTATAACTGTCCTGTGAAGTCTAATTTATCTCAACGTTCACCTTCTTAGCTTTGTGGTTATGTTTAATATTCTCAGAAGATTTTTTGAATCCAATATTAAGACAAAGTTGCTAAAGCGTGGTATGAGTATGGTTGGACAACAGTTTTCTGGTGCATTAATTCAATTTGTTTGAAAAACCCTAAACTGCTGTAATGAATAGGACCAATGCATGAAGGCTATGTGAAAAGGCCAGCTTTTATCAATTGAAAGAGCCTGATAATCATCAGAGCCCTTGGCTTACTTTTGGTAAATAGTTTTGAATTGTGTTAAACTAACTTGGTTAAGCTAATACAATTGAAAAGTATACTTTTTTTTTTCTTCCATTACAGACAAGATTGGAAGACATTAAGAGGATAAGGGAAGGCATTGAAACCATGGCACTTGTAATTTAAAAGCTACCTGAAAGCTAAAAATTAAAAAAGTTTTTATCATGATATAACCAAGGCTTTATGATGTTTTTAATGAAAAGATAACTAGCATGAAATAATTGGACATGAATAATATTGAGAGCATTCTTCTGCTATGAAAGACAAGTATATATTTCCCAGATTCATAACCTACCCCCCCCCCCCCCCAAAAAAAAACCCAAACCACAAAAAAATAAACACAACAACCAAAAAACCCACAAGAATCTGAATCTAAGTGTCTCTGATCAATTTTAATCAAAGTTTAGGTGAGCAGCATGAGCCAAGAAAAAGTGTAACTAAAAAAAAAATACAGCAGCGATAAAGGAAGATACTATATATTTTAACCAAACAGTGTTAGAATTTAACTCTTAAATACTGACTCAAGAAATTGGGGAGATGCATAGACTGAATTACTGAGGCGGTGTCTATAGATGTTCTAGGTGATTGGCTGGCCAATTTTAAATAGCTGATTTTTGATAAAAAGATTCCTTTTTGATGTATGTGGTTTTTAAACATGCAGAATACTCTTCCATTTTTATTCTATTGTTCTTTGACTCTTGATTATGTGTTTTAAGTTCTAATCTGTCTTGCCAGTAGCACTAAGAACATATGTATTCTTTAATATGGATGATACTGCTTTGGTTCCCTAAGTAAGAGTATCAGTGACTACATTCACACCAAGGTGATGATATATTTTGATAAACTAAAAATGCACTAACAATACAGTAGAAGTTGTCAGTAAATTAAGATTACATGTTTTGTGTTTCCCTAAAACACAAGAATAGTGTTGCTTTCAAGGCTGGTCCTAGAAGGTCAATTGTCAGTACTGTCTCAATTTTTCCAGCAGTATGTTCTGGTTTAATTGTTGTGGATTTTTGCAGATTTCACCACCTGAAGGAATGACTTAACAATTGATCTGATGGATAGGACTTGGGTAGCAAATTTAAGGATCATATTAGAAAATATAGCACTCTACAATACTTTGTTCCTAACGACAATTAGTAAAGACTTTTGCTCCTTATCTGTCCAAATCAATCTACGTGTGTTTTGTAGAGACCTGATGAAATTATCTCTTTTCATGTTGCACTTTCTAAACCCAAGCAGTTTAGTTCTTGCCAGAGATGGTCAGAGGGAGGAAGGAGTTTTATACTTTTTGAATAGAGACAGCACTTCTATATGTCAGAAAAGCTGACAAAGCTCCAGCTCTTTTCTTTTGATAAGAATCTGTGTAAAGTAGTGAAAAGTTTTATGAGGTTCCATAGCATTTTCAGATTAGCCAGAGGCTACGCTGCAGAAGCCAGTAAGCCAAATCACCATGAATCAATTTATTGTGGTGCTATTCTTTCAATATATCGTCTCCTCATTAGCAGGACAACAACAATAATTTGAGCACTCTTTTTTTCTTTTTTTTAAAAAAAAAAGAAACAAAAAATGCACTGCAGTACTAGTTCAACAATTCATATGAACCAGAGGTCTCTAACCTATAAGGTAATACTATTTATGTATATCTGTTTATGACTTATTCCCTGGAGTAAAGCCCTGTGTGAAGACAAGCTAGGGGAGAAAAAAAAATTCTGGATAAGTATGAGCCATTGAATAGGCCAAGATTAGATATTCAACAGCCAGTAATAGAATAACATTAAGTCTTTTGAGTTTACTAAGCAGTTGGATCTGTTAATGGAGGTACCATGCTGGGAAAGCATACATTTTAGTTGGAATTTCTTATGAAGGGGTGATTGCACATTATGATACGAATAGCTATGCTAAATGCATCGAAATTTTCTGTCAGAAAATTAAGGCCCCCTCTACCAGATAATGGCTCACTGGAGGACTGTGATAATGGTGAAGTAAAATCTGAAACCAGACAATTTCCTATTTAATAGTTCATTGACTTTCCTCCTAGAGTCATTGTCTCTACCATGATGGCTATGGTCCTTATTTTCATTTTGTAATGAAGCTCAAGCTGCTTGGTATGGTCTGAGAAGGTATTTCTTTGTTGTTAGAAAAAGGTTTAATTCTTTAAAGTATTATGTTTTTTGGTGCAGGTGTAGTTACTGATTTTGTTGGATTTTCACTAGTGTGCCTGAATAGATATTGCATAATACATAAATTGTTGTATTCAGTTTTAACATCCACAAATGCCACCCTGTCTTCAGTACAAATGTCAGGAGTTTTAGGCATCCATTTTTGTCTCCAAATATTAAATATTTCCTGGGTAGTTCTAAACTTGTTCTCTGGTCCCTTTATCTGCAAACAGAAATGAAGTCTAAGACATTGCCACCACCATGAAAGAATCGTCTGAATATGCCAAGCCACTGCTGAATGTCTTAGTTCTAATATACAATTCCACTATAGAAGTCTTAATTATGTTTTTGTGATTAATTATTTTGCTTTTAGCAGCATAAATGAATTAATGTTGCTTCTGACACCTGGTAAAACTTATTAGTGTTTATAGTGTACCATGAGCAGATATACAATTTCCAAAAGAGTTAAAAAAATCAGATTAGGAGGTTTTTTTCTACATTGTGATAATTGTCCTCCTCACTCATGTGCTGATATTTCTGACTAGACAAATAGCTTTCCTATTTTTCTTTCAACTACAATAACAAAAGCCCACCTTTTCTAGGAGCTGCTATTCTGCAAAAATTTTCCATCCTATCATTCAATAAAAGATACTTGGAGGGTAGACATAAATAACTTGTGTGTATCAAGCAATATAGAAAAGTAGATGTTGTCCAGAGTGACTGGAGTAGATTGTCTGTTGTACACCATGTTAAAATTTCTGTTTCTTTATAAAACCTACTTATGAACTGCTAAGTAATTTTTTTTGAAAAATCAGAATGATGCAGTGGAAAATGATGATTAAGAATTTGGAGTTTTCAGAAATATGTGTAGCAAGGGAGAGGTTGTATCTAGAGCAACAAAAAAAGTAAAACACAGACTTTAATAAACAAGAATCTATAGAAGATAGAATCATCAAATGGTTTGGATTGGAAGAGACCTTCAGAGCTCATGTAATCTGACCCTGCTGCCCTAGGCAGAGATGGTTTTCACTAGATCATGTTGCTCAAAGCACCATCCATCCTGACCTTGAACAATTCCAATGATGGGACACCAAAACTTCTCTGGGAAACCTATTTCAATGTCTCACCATCCTCATCATAAATGATTTCTTCCTTATATCCAGTCTAAATCATCCAGTTGTCTTAAAATTTCATTTGAGAAGCCTCCTTTCTAAAAATTCACAGGTATACTAAATTCTGAAGTCTAATCAAATTGTGTTGTATATGCAACATCAGTTGTATGTGTAAAGATTTGAGTGGAAAGGATTGTAAAGTACAAAGTACTTTCACAAATGTGTAATGGACCCCTTTGTGTTCCTTACAGTTTCAATTCTGGTACCTTGGTGTGCCAGGTAGTTTTCCTTCTTGTGCCTGCAGAACTGTAAACTGTGCCAGTGAGAGCAAGAAGTAGCAAGTAGAGCTCCATTTTTGACTGTGAATTTCTCACTGGAGCAAAATTATGCAGAATATATCACTATATAATAAATTTAGACTAAGTATAACCTGCATATATTCCTTTTGGTTTTGCTGCTTCATTTGTGAGACTTCTCTGTCTCAGGCTCATAAACCCACTAAAATAATTATCATCTTTAATAGGTCTGTTATTTTTCTTGTACCCTCTGTCTTTAATACATTTCTTACACCAATATTTAATTCTGATTTTAGGCTATACCTGATTTGAAAAATGCAATTTAATACTTGGAGTAGGTTTTTGAGCAGCATCATCTGTGTTGAGCTATTAAAAGTAAATTTAAATAAAAGCAAATCAGCAATTTAAACTGTTGATTTATTTTAATGTAAATTTACTGTTAAATTTTACTTAAATTTATTTTTAAATTTTTCTTTTTTAACAATTTCAGTAAATATAAATCAACTCTTTGTCAGTGTTGATTCAATGATTTCCTACACTAAAAGTAGTAGAGGTGAATTTTTTTCACAAAGAAAAATATTGAGTAGGCAACAGATGTCTTACTGGAAATAAATCTTCAGTTACATATCTTCTAGCTTTATGACCACAGTCTTAACTTTTAGTTTTTGTGAAAGCTAGTGATTTTACTTTGGAGAAATGGGAATAATTTTGGGATCCCTGATCAGTAGATAAACTCTTATCTGATAAACAGTGTACAGAGAAGTAAAATATTTTTTCCTTAAATGACCATAAAGCACAAACATTCATAGAACTCTAGTGGGTACCAATTAAATATCCATTAGTGTGGATTCAGGTTACAGAAATGAAAGTTGTGTTTTCACAATGGCTTGATGAAATTTATAAAAAATACCCAAATAAAGAATCAGAATGAATTTACTATTTAAGCTATTTTGAGAAATGTATCTTCCTTTTGTTGTGATTACATACTTGCTTTCCTTTAGGCATTAAGATTGTTTATTGATTTTTTTAAAATAAGTTGATGCTCTTGAAACTGAGATGATCGTTCTCTTTTCTGCACACTGATATTTCAGAAAATGGCAAGAATTCTGGTAGGTTTAAGTTCTAAGCATTCACATACTACTACATTGCATGAACTAGCTTAAGCAAAGGAATTAAGGAATTAAAGGTGAAACCGATATAGCACGTATACTATTCCTCCTTGGAGAGTTGAAATTCTCAATGTCTTGGGTGTATTTTTATTTAAAATGTTTACATTTTCTTCAGATGCTTGTTCTCTACAAACAGGAAGAAATTGTTTAAAAAGGCAGATGTTTCTCATAAAGATAGACAATAAATGAATAAACCAGAGGGGGAGTTAACTTTACACTGTGAGTGACAGAATTCTGTTGTAGGCATTTCCTATAGTGTATTGTTCTCTTAGCAGTATTGCTTTCACTGTTATAATTAATGTCCCTATGGATGTTAATAGATCACCAGAGCTGATCTGAGTTTTCACCAGGATCACCAGTCACTGAAATAATTTTTTCTAATGCCTCAGTGACTTCCTTTCAACTGACTGGGCAAAATTCTCACAGGAAATTCATAACTAGGTATTAATAATAATAACAGAAATAAAGCCCCAAAGAGTTTCATCTCAAAGAAATCCAAGAAAGAAATTTTATAATGAAGCATTAAAGTCCTTTCTCACTGAGGAGTTATTTTTGTCTCACTAGGGATATTTTAGGTGAAATAAAAACACGCAGCACCAAAAATACTTGGAAAAGCATACAAAAGTGTTTTAATAATCTTAAGAAGAACATGCTTTCCGTAATTAAACTAGCAACAGAGAAGAGTTCCTATAACCTTGCTAATCCTGAAATTGAAAACACAGCATACCCTTTATAAGTATTTATTATACTGAAAGCAAATTCTGTTTTATGACCATATTGAGATTACAGGATTTTTGGTGGAAGTTTGGACAGAGAACTGCCTTTGCTCGTAGCAGTAAAAACATTGACCAGTGTGTATTTGTCACTATGTATTCACAGCCTGAATTTTGCATGAACTGAACTTTCTTTGCCCTACAGCAAGTTTTAGATTTTATGAACCATTGTATTTCTGGCAATACACAAGTGTGCTTCTGAGTTCCAAAAATAACATAGAAAATTGCTGTATTACTTATGTTCTGCTTAGACCATTATGAGTGGCACTGAAGTAATACAATGGATATACTTACTGGATTTGGTGCTAGTGGTATGAAACTGTCTGCTTGACTGATTTTACTTTCATTCCATTGTTACAATAATATAAGTAGTACATTCATCACTAGAAGTAAGGAACCCTTGTTTACCGTGGATTCGTGTCTCCTAAGTGATTAAGTGGTGTATAAGGCAGTAACAGTTGTCACTGATTTTTTTTAAGTACAGCTAGGACATCTCTCCTGGGTGAATTCTCAGGAAGTCAAGACTGATGAGGCAGTGATTTTCCTCAGAGAGGTATTCAGCCAGGCTTATCTTCTTTGCCACTTTTCATCTGGGACTTTCATATTTGTAAAACCTCTCTCCTGGTATCACATCTGGAAAAATGTGGAGCCTCCTTTTCTAACACACTTCACTGCTGTTGCTCTTTCTCTCTTCAGCCTGCCTCCTGATGGCTTATCACATAGAGCTGTCTCAGAGTGTTCATCCATACTTTCTCCCTTTTTATTCATTTTTTTTTTTGTGTGTGTGTTTTGAAAAGTTGAGCCAGATAATTTTAATGTTATATGTAAAGCCATTAAAACTTACCTTACCACTGTCTACATTGGTGGCCATTTCTTGAACTACAGTTCCAGTTTCAAGCTACTACACTGTTAGAAGAGAGAAGTGGGGGAGAAGTGCTGAGAAAGAGAGACTGATTACTTAGATACTAAAAATCTATACGGTAAAACAGTCTCTCCCTCCTACCCCTGCCAAATAAACCCCAAAACCCACCAAACCAATAAAAATGATGATAAGAAAAAAATAAAAACATGAAGCCTTAGCAGAATATATGCACATTATCATTGGATAAGCTAAGAATTTGTGCTAGTGTTTTCAATATTGCTCCACGTGCAAAGACCTATTCTCTTCTCTCCTGCCTAGAAAATATCCTTTTATAGTATTGTGTATTTCCTAACAACTACCAGATGTTTAGTGTTAGTATTGCTTTATGTGTTCACTCACAGTCTTGCAAATGATCCCAATACCCACTCAGAGACTGTGTATATGACTATCCTCCTTGTTGACTATTATTTCAGTCCCTGTCAAATTTGCTGTAACTGACAGTAATGGTGCTGTAATTGTTTATCTGTAATAAAGATATTGAGGAATAATTAGTTTCTTACAGGCTATTAACCACTAAACATATGTATTTAAAATTTCAGTACATTTAGGAATAAGCATTAAATACTATTTCTCTGCATAGAAATAAATTCTGTACCTTCTGTTACTGTTTATTGCTCAATTTATGATATTTCATATAGCAGTTAAAGGTCAGAAGGGTCACGCCTCACTTTGAAATTTGGGTTTTGTTTGTTAATGAAAATACCACCCACTCAACATTCCCCAAACCCAAACATACAAAAATTAATTAGTATGTTTTTCTATTTGATTTCTTTGACTCGCTGTTTAATCCCCACTGGTTAAGAAACTGTTTTCTTCAATATTCCTAGCATGTGCCATCCAGCTCCCTTGCTTGCTGTGAACGTGTAACCCCCTTCAGTATGTGATGGATGAATATAAAATTGAACCACAGAGCACAAGAAATGTAATATAAACATGACTGTAGGTGCAATCTCAAAAATATACCTGAAATGGAGTTTTCAGAATAGTTTGACTTTTAATAGATAGACAGACTTTTATAGGACTTGACTGCTTTCCAGAATGTTATGATATAAAGGAACCTGCCTTTGTAGAATCACAATTAGCGATCACAATCATTTGATCACTAAACTGATGACTTACCCTGTCCTAAAGAAATGGGTAATGGCTGAAACCAGAGAGGAGTAAACATTGGCAAATTAGCAAAATAATGTCAATTTGAAGCATACTCATTTGAAGACTTTAAATGTGCTTTTAAAAGAAATTTAAACCCAATGACAATTTAGTTGTAAGAATTCATGTATATGTTAAATGTATTCTAGAATTTGGGTCCATTTCTATAAGATTAAGTTGTACATATATTTTCAGTTTTTACCCTCTATTTCTGAGAAACGTACTTTAAAAAAATCAGAACAGATATTTGACAGAATAACCTGAGCAAACAAACTTAAAGAATGGTGGATTTCAAGTGGTGGATAGGTGGATATCAAGACCTGGCAAAATTAGAAGTGCATGTTCTAGTTTTTAAGGTTGGTTTTTTTCTGTTCTGAAATCCGTTCTGTATAATAGGTCCAGTCCTACATGTCCTGTCTACTATAATGTATGGCTATGTATAAGGTCCAGACATCTACTTGGTTGTTTAGGTGCAAGTGTATGTCAACAATTCCTGAATTTTAAGTGATCTTTTCTTTGTAGCCATTTATAAAACTCCCTGTGATTGTCTTTCATTTCTGCTATAGGCTGAACTGAATGGAACCACTAGTTAATTTATGAGTTTTCATAAGACATTTTAAAAATGTTTTTGCTACAGCCATAAATAAAATATTATTTAAATATAATTTTACCTAGGACAGATAAGAAACAAGATGAAGGAAACAGTAATTGGCTGGTGATTTCGTGACAGTACAGATAGATTTTAGTGTAGAATATGTGGAATTTCCATTTGTTTAGTTCATTATAAACATTAGAAATTACTAGAAATCAGCTATCCCCTATTGACACAATTCCCCTTAAGACCATGCACAAAGCTGTTATTGAAAACTATGAATAATTATGTCTAAATGTTAGGTGTATATCTGACTGAATTGAGGGGTTTCTTAATAGACTGGTAGGTTTTGTTTGCAGATTTGAGCTTTGAAAAATTAAATAGGTAGCTGAAGCTTTGCACCTGGCAGTATCCTTTTAAAAAAGATAAAGGCTTAATTTTGTGCACTCCTATGGAATATCTTTGGATGTAGTCTAAAACATTTCCTGTCTTTTTTCATCAAAGGATATTACGACTGCCTAAGCCTTACGGATAAGAGTTCTGTATGATTAAATGATTTACGTTTTTAGATGCATTTTTAGGTAACTCTCTGATACAGATGTAAATATATTTAAAATGCTAAATACTGTTGAGAGAACACAAAAATTCTGCTCTTATGTCTAACAACGCAAAGATAAAAATTTCCACTAGTGTATAATCAGGAAAGTTTATCCAATAAGTTGAGCACAGTTAAGGGTTGAGTTAAACCTTGTGTGTCTGGCAGATATATGAAGGAAAAATTCAGTCTTAGCTGGGGTTGTTCTATTAACAACTTCAGTTAAAAAAAAAAAAAGCAAGAATGTTAGAAACATCTTTAGAGTAATATTTTTTTCATCTGATATACAAAAGATAAATTTAATGTTAGGAAAGTAAAAATCTTTTTACAGACAAAGCTGCATTTGATATTGGAATATTATTTTTTCTCTTGTGTCCTGTTCTGATTAGGACTAGTGAATGCTGCAGGGGCTGTAGGAGTAAGCAGCATTCTATTTAGCTTATTATCTACTTAGCTTTTAATTTTTGAGAATACAGTTTTTTAAATTCTGTTTTGCTCAGAAGTAACTATTTCACTTTGAGCCATTAGAAAAAAAAAAAATCATTTTCTAGTTGTGTCACTTTTCTACTCTATGGACAGATTTAAGAAATAGCTGTTGTATGCTGAATAACCCCTTATGAAAATAATGTCCAAAGAAGACATCCAGTCCTCATTAAAAATAGTTCTGCTCGGCTGCTCTGCACTTTTAATAGGAAATGAAGAACAACTGTGTGAAATACAGTTACTTGCTTTGTAGCATTATATCAGTGATATTTGATGAAAAGGGATAGCTTCTCTAAGTGTTGCATTATATTTTATGCTTTAAAAAGAACGAGCCACATCATGTCCTCGTGAATTGGTTGGAGCTGTGTTTTGATAATAAACATGCAGTTCAGATGAGCATCTGAATAAGGAATGAAGTACGGCAGCGGAGAGTGTAAACATCGGTAATTGCTTGTGTAGACAGTGGGAGTCACGGGCGGTTCATGGTGATGACTGAAGCAGCTTCAGATGAAGACAGGAGATTTTTAACTAGTGAAAATTAATAAGAGTACAGAAAATAATAGTCAATATACAGAAATTATTGTGGTATTTTTGAAGAGTAAGTTTAAGGAGAACATATGATTATGCAAATGTTTATTATTTTCAGTGTTTTATGCCCAGCGTTTGGCATTTTTAAGCCCAGTTAGCTTATTGACCTGGAAAGCTGTGGATTTCCTCCTTATATTTTCTTCCTTCAACTGAAGGAAGGAAAAGGTGAAATTGCAAGACCTGGAAAATGTTGATATTTCTGCCCAGAATCTTCTAATACTAAATGTTTTTTCTTTTATGGTCTTTTAGCTTTTATTCATACTCATCTACACTGAATACAGTTGTTCTCAGGCAAGAACGACAGTATCTCAACTATTCTTAGGTAGTGCTTGGAAATCAAACTTTGGGTTTATATTTTTAGGAGGCTAAAGTCTAATAATTTTTTCACCCACACCTAGATTTCTAGTAATGTTTTACCTGCTCTGTTATACTCCACCAGGCCTTCAATCTACCAATCAAAGGCTGATATGAGTTTTCTCTATATCCTGGATAAATGGAAATAAAATTTTCAAAAAGGGTGAGTTGTGTGTCTGTTTACAAATGAGTAGCTGAGTCCTTCTGAGGAGGAAAGATTTCCAGGCTTTAGATGCCTGTGTTATGAAGGTTCTACGCTTCATTTAAGTCTTAAAAAAGGGTAGGATTTCTTTTTGTCCTGAGCAGTTGCACTGGCTAGCTCAATCTGGAGTGCTGGCTAAGATGAATTGTGTTCTGAAACATCTCCATTTTTCTGCATTGCATATAGAGTTGCATAAGGCATGTGGATTCCATCTATAGGTCTGAATGTCTAAAGGTTTAGTGTAACTATACTATTAGAAAAAATAGCTTTTCCTATGGTTTCTAAAATTTTAGAAATTCAGGAAGTTACTTGGCTCACCTTGAGAGAGTATTTAGGAGGATTCAGTGAATTAGTCAAGTGGCATGTCTAGATAATTGAATCTATTCAATTCAAAAAGTGTAAAATTTCTTTCAACTTAATCTATGAACTGATGAAAAGAAAAATGGAAGGAATCAATTACATTAAAGAAATCTTACCTAATAACTTGAAGATCATAGCCTATGTATAAGCTTGGAAGAATTCTTATGTCTTCATGATGCTCTCACTTACTTTCTTAGTACCATTACTGAATTATATTAAAAAAAAAATCAGTGAAGTTTCACACAGAAGAGCAGCTGAGGTGGCTACTTGTTACAGAAGAAATTATAATATAGTAAAATCACAGTGAATTTTCGGTATATGTTCAGAATATGACTAACCACAGAAGAAATAAAAAGATATTCATGCTTGAATCCTCTTTATTTATGATTTGACCAGGTAAGAGAAACGTTCTGTCTGAGAATGTAGCTATGATTTCTGCACTGAGTTTGAATAGAAAAAAATCAGTTCCTTTTTTTCTCTTATTCCTGTGAGGGTATGGAAACATTTTGATATATGAAATATTCAAATATGATAACTGTGTAAGGAAAGAGACAGTAATAAGTCTAAAAAGTAGTTAGGATCTTTGTTCAAGTTTTAGTGGAAAAAGCTTGCAGAGATTCTATGAAGTGAATGTGAGTAGAGAAGTTACAGCATGTACTGAACCCTCTGGAATAATATCTTTGTTGTCTCCTATCTCTTCAACTTCTTCTCATATCAGCTCTTTACTTTTTGAACACCGATCCTGTATAACTAGTTATTAACAGGGTCTGAGGCAGTTTCTTTGGAAGATTAGTGCTCAGGTGGGTAGTTAGGGATCTTGGTTTGTGATATTTAATGGAATTGGAATGCATTTGAAAAATGGTTCTCTTTTTTTGTGAGCCCTTTATTAGCAGTCAGCAATTAAATGTATTAAGAGCCCTTGTTGTTCACACTCTTTCAGCCACAGAACACTAAGGGATGTATATGTCATAATTACAATTATCCATTCTCCTCATTGTCCTGCTGAGGAATGCAACTGTAATTCTGGCAGCCAGACTACATAGTTGGCTTGCTGTCCTTGGACTGCAGATGTCTAATTGCAGGCAACCATTTCATTTCAAATGGTTCATTAAAGCAGAAGCCATTTAGCATTGCTAACATGGATCTGCATCCATGATTATGCATTTAATTATAAAAGTGCAAGCTTTTTTCCTTTGTAATCTGGATTGACAAAATTTCTCCTATGTAATCTGTTTGAGAAGAATTTGAATGGCTTAATTTATTATATTTTTTGCAGTGCTTAGTATCTGTGTTATTCATCTGTGAACTTGATAAGCTAGATATAACCCCATTGTATGCATTTGTGTTTCACAAGCATTACACGTTTGTCTATCTTATCTAGTTTGAATTTTCCTGAATCTGGAAGTCATCTCCTGCATCAACATAAGTGTGGCCAGCAGGTCATGGAAAGTGATTCTGCCCCTCTACTCTGCACTCGTGAGACCCCACCTGGAGTACTGTGTCCAGCTTTGGAGTCCTCAAAACAGGAAGGACATGGACCTGTTATAACGGGTCCAGCGAAGGGCCTTGAGTATGATCAGAGGGATGGAGCACCTCTCCTGTGAGGACAGGCTGAGAGACCTGGGGTTGTTCAGCCTGGAGAAGAGAAGGCTCTGGGGAGACCTTATAACAGCCTATCAATATCTGAAGGGAGCCTATAGGAGACCCAGAGAGGGACTCTTTGTCAGGAAGTGTAGTGACAGGAGAAGGGGTAATGCTTTTAAATTGGAAGAGGGGAGATTTAGATTAGATACTAGAAAGACATTTTTTACAGTGAGG